>CM070009.1:40430102-40527016 GCA_036247105.1 Cirrhinus mrigala | reverse complement strand
CTTTTTTGATACGTAACAATTATATTTTGCAACGATTATCTTTCTTATTCAAAGTGAAAGGTGGCAAACGTGGCCTCTGGGAGTCAGAGAATTCACCTGCTTCCATTTTAATTAAGCAAATAAATTCTGGCGAACGCAAAACAACTATAATATTCATGAGCCCAACAACCTTGACAAGATTTTGCGCCGAATCGCGCAACAGAAATACAGTTGACAGACCCCGGTGACGAGACGTGAGCAAAAAAAAAAAAAAAAAAAAAAGACTTCCTATATTATTGCAGATTACAGTGCTGTTAAAGTGCTCCCTTATGCCTTTTCAAATATGACCTTTCATGCAGTGTGTCATGTAGCTGTATGTGAATTAGTGATGGGTCGTTCTTGAACGATTCGTTCTTTTTGAAAAGAACGAGTCGTCTCGGAGAGTGATTCGTTCAGTCGCGCATGCGCAACATCCTATTAGGTTCTGTACTGGAATTAGTTCACCTGTTTCGAGTCTTCGGGTTTTTCCGAGTCGTTCGTTCATCTTACGGGGCTGTCAGGTGATGAACGAACGACTCGAACCCGAAAACTTGTCAGATAAGAGGTGAGGTGAGCTAATCACAGACTAAAGACCCAACAAGTTTTCCAACAAGCGCTGTACGCAATAGACCAATCATAAAAGACTGCGACATCTGACCAATCACAGCAGTGAGTGCTCACGGAAAGGAGGGGTTTAGAGAGACTGATTCTTCGAACTGCTTCGCACGAGTCGTTTACGAATCATTTAGAAATGAGGTAAAATTAAATCTATTTTTGGAGAAAATACATGTAATACATGTAAACCTGTTTAGGAGACTCATAAAACAATATTAGCAACCTTTAAAATGGCATAATAGGAGCACTTTAAACAGATGAAAACATTAAACGAGTATTTAATTTCAGGCTCTATAAAAATACTTACTGACAAATAATGTCTCACGCACAAACATAAAAATAATAATTCATCTGTTTATTTGTTAATATTTCAAAGCACACAAGCAAGTTTCTTTTTTTAGGCCTATTAAAGTTCTATCATAAAAATGCTGACTGATGTTTCTTAAACGTTCAGCTTAATAATTATATCTGATATTGTTAAAACTAATTAATCGTTCCTACGCCGTGTAAATCTAGAGACAGTAAACGAATTTTGATTCTACATATCTTTACGCAAAGAGCACATGCGTGTGAGGTCTCAGCAGAAAATCAGCTCTTAATGCTATAATTAGTAACGAAAAATAACATGCATTATAACATAATACAGTCAAAAGAAACATCCAGAGTTTAGAATACTTACATTCCACAGGCCTATTCTAATAAACAAATCAGATTTGTCTGTTTACTTTCGCTTTGTCCATTCAGAAAAATCGAAACTAATACAATTAAACAAACCTGGGCTACACTAAAAAGCCATAAAAACAGCGCTAAGACTTGAATAAAACCTCAGTAAAGAACAAAATACAGTCAGCTGTGACCTCACAGGTGATTCCAGTCAGACTCTGAGCTCACCTGTACCTGGAGAAAATCACCACATGCGCGTTCCCCGACTTTTTTTTTTTTTTTTTTTTTTTTTTTTTTTAACTCTTTAGGCGAATGAAAAACAAATGATCAGTCGATCTGAAAGTATTTTCAATCGCTGCTGATCTGAGAAAAGCCACGTCGTTTAAAGGTTATGACGTCGGACACGTTCTGCTTCCCGTAGATTCAATCTACACTAAAATAAAAGTCACACCGGTTGTATATTTAAACAAAACTAAAAGCTTGTGACTTCGTTTTCACTCGGTGATGCCTCATATTTTATATTATTACACCTGATATTTTTCTAGCTGGCGACACTAAACTGAGTAGAATGTTTTTCAGCTGAATGTGTGCACGAACAATAAAGAAAATATAAACATATGAAGACGAGAAGCCAGATGCTGTATTCATGAAAATCATAAGATAAAATATGTTATTTGAATCACATATACACATTTGATTTTACATGTAATAAAAGTGTCAGCTAAAGGTATGAGGGAGGAAAAAAAAAAAAAAATGAAACGTTTAATGATTGTTGTTACAGCATCCAAAACCTTAATATCAAGTAGCTAATACAATAATACGATAAATACAATCAGAAGAAAACATTTTAAATGTGTACATATGTAACAATAAATAAATAAATAAATAAATAAATAAATAAATAAAAATTAACCACATATAGAGGAAACAGTGAACTAAAAATAATCAGAAAAAAAAATCTAAAATATGCTGATGATCTGGAAGTAGCTGAAGCAATAAGTTAAAAAAAAAAAAAAAAAAGAATCCTGTTGGTTGAGATGTTAGAAATGTCTTCATCTGAAGTCAGAGAAAACTATGCACGCACTGTTCCAGAAACAGATATGAAACACAATCATTTCTTTTAACAAACAACTGATTTAGCCAGAGAGCAATGCTTGTGTGAACTGTCTGTATTATGAACAGGCAGGACATAGGCAGGAATAAGTTTGAAACCCTTTAAAAGCATTTAGTTGTGATTATTAACTGTTCTGTAGTGGTATTTTTGATTAGGAAATAGGCTTCATCATTATAACATCATCATCCTTTGATATAACAACACAGTCTGGTGAATGTCTAAATTACTTAATTGGTTTAACAATTTTACAGCTGTCTGTCTATCTAGTCCAAACACAGCATAGAGTGGCTGAGTGAATGTAGTCTGGACTCTGTGGATGAGACTCATTGTGTCTGAGATGCCGTAGAAGGACAAAATCCCTGCAATGTGATCCACATACATTCCTATTCTGCTGGACACAGGGGTTACATGAAGGACAGTCTCTGTGTTTTTGTGTCAGAATGAACAATAGTCAGCAGAACAAACTCCAGGACTGATCATTACATCTGACTGCACTTTCTGGACGTCTCCCTTCCTGCTGATGTTCTTATATGTCACTCCAATATCTACTCTCAGTGTCCCATTACCAGCCCACTCCACCTCAATGCCATGGTCCAGTCAAATCTGTCTGGATGATTAGGATATGGCAGACATGTGTCAGTGAAACTTATCACTGTGTTTCCCTCAGACAGATCCATTTGTTTACTGAGTTCAGATCCATAGTCAACACATGATCATTTGATGGAGATAAACACATAATAACTCATGACTTTAAGGTAACACATAAGCTGGGTCTAGGATCATTTCATTATGTTAAAGCTGGACATGTGTCTCTCTGACTTGTAAAATAATGAATGAAGCCATTTAGCCCTTGAAGCGGAATTTTATATAGTGCTGCAGCTAAACTTTGATAACTGATTAATAAGATATAAAGCCTACACTCTAAAAATTGCTGGGTTAAAAAATAACCCAACCTTAACCCCACTGCTGGGTCACTATTGGACAGCAAACGCGCTGTGTGTGTCAAAGCCACAACCTACCCCACAACAAGAACCCCCCATACTAACTTTAAATGAGTGATTAAACATGGACTGAGACTGTCCCCCATCACTTGTGTTAGAATATAACTGACTTTTGGAAGTACCAAAAAAACAAAAAACAAAAAAACAAACAAACAAACAAACAAACAAACAAAAAACACTGATTGCAAACTAACCAACCAAATATGATCAAATGCAATTGTGAAATGCAAACAATTTGTATTTGAATTCAGTATTTGCAAACTGAATTAAAAATAGTAATAGTAATTAAATATTATGTTGGACTGTTTGTAATATCAATATTACTGTTGATATTGCCTTTAAACACTGAAACTCACAAATCTGCATAGCTATTTTGCACACATTTGAATAAAGCAGGATACATTTTAAATAAATAAGTGAATAAATGTAATTGTTTGGAAGCTCACGTTTATGAGTTGACAGGATATGACTGTTGTAATTAGAAGGTTGTAAATAAAACACCAGAGCAGGTTTGCCATCATTAGGCATAAAGATGCACAATGTTATAGGAACATTATCAGAATCAGACAATAATGGCTTAAAGTGTAAATATTGGCATCAGCCTGATACAAAAAATTTTGCCTATATGCCTTGCTGATAAGAGGACTAACTCGCATGTGCTCAGGGTGTGCTAGCAATAAGATCATGCCAGCAGTGTGGTCATTCTTGAAGCAAACTTTTGCCTGAATGATCATTAAATTCACTTTATTTATATATAATATATCTGAGAAAATATGATGGGTAGATCCAGTGCCTTGAATAGACTATCTTTGTACATGTAGATGAACTAAAAATTAAAATATACAAATAACATTTTAAATGACTTTTGTTTCGGAATACATAAAGCAGTATTTTTTTTTTTTTTTTTTAATTTGCTTACTGCTACTCAGGTTTTGTATGTTGACAGGTAGTACAGTTCTCTTGTATGTCAATGTTATATGATTTGTATAACAAATATGTTTTGTGTTATAGTTGAGCAGATTAGTGACCTGGCGTGAGAGATTCTTTCTACACAGCTTCTAAATTTATAGTTGGTGTAGCCTATTACAATATGCAACAGTATTTAGGGATTGGAGCTATTGTGAATGATTTTTAGGTTATACTGACAATGGGCACGTTCACTATGCATGTCTTCCATTGTGTTCTATGGTTTATTTTTCAATAGCATCAAAGAAAAGAAGACTGAAATGCCCTGAATTGAATCCGACTCCATCCGTTAGTTACTAGTGCCTGCTCACTTTTGCCCAGGCCCGATCAAAAATAAAATTCTGCCTATGCCACTGCTTTATCATCACTGCTTTTCAACATCTGACCATTTCATGTGCTGTTTTCTGTGTTTATTAAACATCCTATTTGATTGCATTCTGCTATTGGATCCAGCTCGTTAATTTCCCTGGCACTGTGAATATGAATGATTTCTCAGTAGAAAAAACATACAATTGTGTGTGTTATTTTTAGTCAGACTGTGTTTGTCTACAGTTGTAAGTTAAATTAAGATCACGCCACATCTGATGAGTAATCAGTACAAAAATCTAGACATTTTCAAAGAGTTCACAAACTTATTCTTGCCACTGCATTTATTAAAAAAATATTTTATTGTGAGTCAAACTAGAGTTACATCAAATTTCAACAAAAAGACTACATTTTTTACACATTTTCCAACATTCATTTAATATTCTTATCTTATAAGAACTTATCCTCTTTCCAGATCTGTGATTATTAAATGATTATTTAAAGCTATATTTCTGAGGTGAGGTGAGTCCCTTGAGCAAGGCACCGATCCCCCAATTGCTCCCCGGGGGCCACAGTGATAGCAATTTGGCTGCCCACTGCTCCGGGTGTGTGTGCATGTTTGTTCACTACTCACTACTGTGTGTGTGTGTGTGTGTGTGTGTGTGTGTGTGTGTGTGTGTGCACTTGGATGGGTTAAATGCAGAGCACAAATTCCCGAGTATGGGTCACCATACTTGGCCTCACGTCCTGTCCTTTCCTTTCCTTTTCCTTTCCTAATTTGATAATACACCCCATACAGATCTCTTACCATACTGATTGATCATGTGATAAAATCTGTAGAATCTCTACATAATTTATTTAATCAGTTAAATCATTATTTTTTACTCCAAACACAGCATAGAGTGGCTAAGTGAATGTGGTCTGTGGATGAGACTCATTGTGTCAGAGACGCTGTAGAAGGACAAAATTCCTGCGCTGTGACCCACATACACTCCTATTCTACTGCTGGACACTGCAGAGAGTTTAGTCTCAGTGTTATTGTGCAAGAATGAGCAATAGTCTGAAGTACAGTACAATCTCCAGGACTGATTATTACATTCAACTACACTCTCATTAGTATTTCCCTTCCTCCTGATACTCTTATATGCCAGTGATATAAACACCCCTGATTTCCCATCACTGTTGCTCCACTCCACTTCCCAGTAACGGCGTCCAGTCACACTCTCTCTACACAAAGCCTGCCACCAGTAATCAAATCTGTCTGGATGATCAGGATATGGCTGACGTGTGTCAGCATAAGTGATCACTGTGTTTTCCTCAGACAGACGGAGCCAATAATTCACAGAGTTTGGATCCACAGTCAACCAAAAAGAATCTGATGGAGATAAACACAATTATTCATGACCTTCCATCATTAATATAACACATATGGAAACACTTTTCAAAATAAAGAAAGTCTCTTTAAGAATTTGAAGTTCACTCAATTTGGCCCCTAAAAACCTTTTAATTTCTTAGTGGCCCAATGTGCTTTTTAATACTATACAGTGTCATCACTGATGCAGTGTTTCATTGTCACAGATGCAACTAATCCATAATGAAAATGGTTATTTTCATTTATTTGTTGTAGCCCATGTATTTTACATACATAAAGTAAAAACAAAAAAATTAGTTAATGTAACTCACATCGTAGGAACTCCTCTCTGTTCCAGTATTCAGGAGCATGAATGACCTGGATGGCTTTTACTTCAGACACAAAAACGGCAGTTTAATTCTCACAGTGAAAGAAATTTAAATAAAACTACAGCTTTAAACTATATTTAAAGAATGAAACTGAACTCAATTTTGCAGAACTGCTGCAGTTTGTCTCTGAGTTGAGAAACAGATTTCACTACATAAACAACGGAGAGATCAGAACTGACAGTGAAGCCTTCTGAAGAGCCAGAAAGACACTGAGAGGCCAACGGCAAACTCTACAGACACAGAGGGAAAAAAAAATGCAAACTTTCTTCATAACAGAGGCTTGTTAAAGTCCTCAGTGTTTGGGGAGATCTCTGTTACCTGGAGGAAATAAACATGATCCTGTGTTTCTGAAAGCTGCTTCAGCTCAGTGTCTTTTCTCTTCAGTTCATCAGTCTCCTTCTTTAGTCTCTCCTTGTTCTTCAGCTCGACTCACTGTAGCTCTTTCCTGATCTCTGATCAGCTGCTTCACCTCAGAGCAACGTTTCTGAATTTAACAAATGACATCAGTGAAGATTCTCTCACTGTCCTCCACTGCTGTCTGTGCAGAGCGCTGTTACAGGACACACATTACAATCAGATCATTCTTCAGTGGGACCTTAAGAGCTCCAGCACTGGAAGAAAGTCCAAACTGAGACTCAAACATTTCTTACTCTCTACACTCACCTTATGAGACTCCACAGCCTCTCTCAGCTGCTGAAGATCTTTCTCTCTGTGCTGGATTATCTTCTGTAATTTAGTTTGTTTCTCCTCCAAATGTCCAAATAGAATTATAATACTACCATTCAAAAGTCTGGGTTCAGAAAGATTTTCTAATGTTTCTGAAAGTTTTCTGGCTGCCTTTATATTTTATTTTTGATAAAAAAAAAATAATAATAATAATAACTAAAGTTAAAAAAAAAAAGCATAACATTGTGAAATATAGCCTACACTGTCACTCATACTACCTGTAGGGAGCAGTACCTGTTTCTCTTTCCATTCTGCTGCAGTTGATACAGTGTCATGATTTTTGTGTTTGTCCACCAAACACTGCATACAGATACACTGTTGATCAGTACGACAGTAAATCTCCAGCATTTTATCATGTTGAGGGAACATCATCTCCTGCAGTTGTCCAGTGGCATCCATCAGATTGTGTTTTAGACTGCACCCCATAAACACAATCAAGCCTAAAAAAAACAAAAAAAAAACAAAAAAAAAAAAAACAGTAAACCATCCCTTTAATGCACTTTGCAGGGGCAACCAGGGTTCTTGAACTCCACAGTGGGCATTAAAATTGTTTACTGCACAGCTAGCTATGCATTATCCCTTACTTACAGCCTACTAGATCACATGGGAGACTGACTGTTATCCAGTGCATTGACTCATCATATACACTGAATATATTGACTATTTTAATATATGGAATCTCATACTGAAACTTTAAAAATAGTATACAGAAGCTGAATAACAATCCAACACATTTATTTTATCATGCTATTATTAATGCATTTCTATAATCTTTTTTCAACACAAACAAGCACTGTGTGGAAGAATAATAACCCCTAAATCAGCCAAATGCATTTTATTATTATATTATTAATTAATTTATTTATTTATTTATTTATTTATTTTTAATACTAGTGCAATCACTGAACTTTTAGGACAATGCTCATAGTGATGCTCATAGTGCTCATAGTGATTCGGGAAAATAGAACTATGCATGTAATCCTCTATAAACAATCCTCTAAAAACAGTCAACTAGTTTTGTTTTGTTTTAACTCTTTAGTTGAATGGTCGATCTGAGAGTATTTGCAGAGTTTCCAAGTGCTGCTGATTTGATATACAGTAAATGAATCATACAAGCAAAACCATTACCCTCTGAAATTTTTTTTTTGGCAATACAATATAGATCATATGATTCTATCAGATGAAAATGAATACTAGATGAGCTCAAAGGAAATAGTGGGTGAAAAAAATCATAAACATTCATACTAATGATCTGTAATGTCTTTAATCTTAGAAAAGGCTCTTGTACTGTGTTTTCTTGCCGCTGGATGGCGCATGTGTTCAGTGTTGTGGTTTATGAGTCGCTGTACTGTGTTTTCTGTCCTCTACGCTAGATGGAGCTGCTGTGACGGACGGGTGGACCATATTAAGACACACGGGATGGATTGTCCATATTAAGACAAAGACCATATTAAGACAATGGCGAGACGCGGAGTGACTCCTCGGTTAAACGCTGTGTACATTCTGTCGCAACTTCTGTTTGCTGAGAGACATAATGTCCTAAATGACAGTGACATGAGTGTTTACACAGTGCACAAACATGTTTCAATGTTTTTAATTTATATTTTAGGAAACGTTTATTTTATAGGGATTTATGCATGAACTCCAAAAACCTAAGAAATTAAAGTGAAAATGAACTGGGAAATGAACTGTGTGTGCGTGTGTGTGTATGTGTGGGTTTAGTTTATATATACTTTCGTGTGTGTGTGTGTGTGTGTTATCAATAAGGTTGTTACAGGTTAAAGTATATATCAGTGATTTGATGTTCTCAGGTAAATAAGGATGAAACTAGAGCACGATCATCATGAATTTGAAATGAAATATGAAATATGAATTTTATATTGAAATTACATTAAAGATGCAGAACTTCAAGATCATATAGGCCTATCGATTTATTTATTTTTATAAATAAAATTACTTGAAAAGGGCCTTAAAACGTTATAATATATCAGAAACACAATATTCAAGTAGTATTAACGTGAATGATTAGGAAACAACAGCAGTTTTAAAGAATATGTATTGTTTTCTCTATGTCGCAATGTTGAACATGTCAAACACAGAAGCAACTGTAAAGAATTACACATTTTCAGCACTTCAAACGTAATCGCTGTTGTCTTGTAATGGTTTGTGTACTTTCCTTTGACTTGTTTGAAGAGTTTTGCGTAAGAGGCTGGAGGTCATCGCCCTTATGCTCCTGTCATTCAGAAAGTCTTAATTTCTGCTGATGACCCTTTCTCGGATTTAACGTAAAAAAAAAAAATAAATAAATAAATAAATAAATAAATAAATAAAAAGATTTCAGATCTAAAAATGGCAAACTGTCTGTAAACATTTCATGAAACTCAGTCTTGTTTAATAATTGTATTTTACTGGATAAACAGCTATATTAAGTTAACCTGACATATTTAAACCTGCAACATATCAATTCCATTATTCTGGACGATGTTAGAAACGTTGCATTGTTACCACTTTTTCATGGTATTGCCTTCTTATGAATCACTTGTACTTACTCATTGTAAAGGTGCTGTCACATTTAGGCTAACTATGCCAGTTTTCCCGGCCATGATTCAGTCATTTCACGAATCACCGGAGTATCGCGTTAAGGAAAAACATCCCGCAAAGCAGATTTCAAAGCGTTTTCAAACTAAATTGCTTACTTGGTTTAAATGGACTTCTCCGTGAGTACTGTTTCATATATTCTTATCCACCTTATTTTTTTCCGTCAGAGCCGGCGCAACCATTTGTCTGGCTTCCGTATCATCGGCTCCGTTTTTAGCTGTACAAAACAGCTCGTTTTGCTGCTTAATATTGCAAACTGGTGTGCCTTACCATATTATTTTAATGTATTATCTTAATTATGAACCCAATCTTTTGTAGTGCTAACAGTTTTAGCATTAACTGCAGCTCGTTATTTCCCGGAACCGGAAGTCTAACACATTACGAGAAAACAGCTTACTTCCTCTTTGAAAAATAAGGTGGATATTTTGCCCACAAAATTTCGTTAATGTGACTGCTTTGAATAAAATCTTATGCTAAATAAGTATGTAAATAACAAAAAGACTAATGACTATCACCATAAAGTGCACACAGTATAAAAACTTTATTATAGCACAACAAAAGCAGCGTTATTTACTCATAAGCACACAAGATAAGCCGAGAGGCCATATTAAAGTGCATTTTGAAGTTTGCATCTGTGTTTACAGCACGTTCATTGAGACTCAAAACAGTTTGTTGAACCACCGATGACGGTCATTTAAACAAACAGTGTTTACTCAGATTTTCTGCCCCACGTGAACCTCATCGCCAAGGATCTCAGGGTCAAACTCTAAAACATCAGACAGGCCTGTAAGCCACTGGACGTCTCGTGTGAAGATCTCCTTCAGTGTGTGATGTAGTTTTGATCAGTCTCAGGATTTGAGGCCCATCCGAGCCATCAGCTGCTCGTACACCGTCCAAGCCATCGCTGCCATCATGGTTCTCCTGAGAGAGCGAGGAACCGCGCCACGGAAAAAACCCACCAATCCGTGCTCCTGACAGACGAACAGACAGACAGGTCAACAGTGTTATCTTATTATCCATATAAATAAATTAGTTTTATAAAACACATTGTAGAGGCCCAAACATAATCTTCAGACTTTTTGGAATCTGAAGAATTTTTCAAAATGTAGATTTAAACATGAAATGTGTCATTTTTTTCCAAAATTCAAATAGAACTGCCAACTGATTTTTAAGTCTTCCAAAGGATGGTGGAAGTGTTTGTAAAAAACTGTTTGAAAACAGTCATTAGTTTCATCCTTCGGTTTGGTGACGCTGCTGTTGCAGAAATTACATACTTCACTTTTAAATATGCTTTAACTCTTTTTCACTTAATATGGCAGCATTATAAAACAAATAGTTCTGGGTCTGAACTGATTAGATGAGCTGCATTGCTTCTTGCTTTATTTGAATGCCAGGTCTGAAGCAGCAGAGAGGTGCAGCATTTTGGGAGAATCAGAGCATATGTTACCTTATAAATGTACCGCACCACATCTGACGTCCTGCTGAAGACATCTGGACTCACTTGAACGTGAGTTTTCACTACATCTGCTGGCTGGGTTACAATGGAGGCCAGAACACCGGCCAGAACCCCGCAGCTGAAGTTTGCCAGTGGAGCGTAAGACGACTGACTGATCTCTGAAAGAGAGAGAGTATATCAGTACAGTCTGTGGAACTGATCCATGTAGCTGTTACACAATCCATATCTCTTATCTCTTATGAAGAAACATTTGTAGATCAAGAGCTATATTCCCGCAGCCTGTTACCTCACTAAATATGGTGATGAAAAAACATGAGATTTGGAGGAAAAGCTCTTTTTTTTTTTTTCTTGCAAACCATCTGCATTCCTCAGAGAAACTGTGCATTCAAGATTTTTGCATTTTCCCAAGAAATTTTTATCCAAATAACTCGGTGTTTGATCATGAAACATTTGCGTTCCACTGAGAAACGTTACAATATGTTTTGTTTGCCAAACTCCTGTGTTCTTTAGAGATACTTTGCATTAATTTTTGCGTTCTCAGAGAAATTTTGCATTTGTACACAAAACACTTGCGTTTCTCAGACAAACTCAGAGATTTTTGTTTCCCCCAAAAATGCTGTGTGCTTACAAAACTTTTGTATTCTTCCAAGAAACTTAGCAAACTCTTATAAAACGTTTGCATTCCCCAAGATATAAAGTAAAGGGCTTTTAAAAAAAAATATCTCCCATGTCACTTTAGTATGGAAGCCTGTTCCCTGAATAAAGCCTGTTCCACTGAATAAAAATTTTTACAAAATGTTATTGCAACTTTTTATCATGCAGTTATTACTTTTTTCTCAGAATTGCATGATATAAACTCACAACTGCAAGAAATAAAAGAAATAATTGCTTTATTTTTCGCAATTTTCAGAATTAGAGGATACGCATTTACAAGGAATAAAGGCAGAATTTTGAGATAAAAACATTTCACAATTCTGACTTTTTTTTCTGGTAAATGCAAGTTTGTATCCTGCAATTCTGACTTCATTTCTCGCAATTCTGACTTTATTTCTTGCAATTCTTACTTTTTTTTCTCAGAATTGTGAGATATAAACATGCAAGTCCAATTTTAAGGGGAAAAAGCACTGTTATCACAATTGCGAGTTTATATCTCACAATTCTGACTTAATAACTTGCAATTAAAAATAATTTATATAAACTTACAATTCTGAGAAAAAAGTTTATAGTTTATATCTTATAATTCTGAGAATAAAAGTCAGAATTATGAGATGTAAACTTGCAATTGCAAGAAAAATGTCAGTTGTGAGATAACAAAAAATCGCAATTACCTTTTTTTAATTTTTTATTCAGTAGCAGAAACATGGCTTCCATACTTTAGGGACTCTGTAAGGCACAAATGTCATAGTGCAAATTTATTTATTTATTTATTTTTTTTTTTCTGTAAAATAAATATGAGTCAGAAGTTTCTTTGTAAAATTAACAATTTAAGCTGCCCAAATCCTATTTAATCACACACATATTTAAAGCTGAAGTGCATACATCATATTCTTTCACAAACCTTGTGGCAGTGTGTATTTGGCCTGGCTGTAGATCATGACGTATATCCCGGAGAATGGTGCGTCTCTAAGCAGTGTAGCAGTCAGACCTGAGAACAAAGCCTTCGGCCCCTCTGCCCGACACACACACCGCAGCGCTCCTAACACACTGCTGTACTTGTAACGGCCACTCTGAAACACACACACATACGCCATGTTATAGGCCATACAGTGCGTACAGATATACACTACCGTTCAAAAGTTTAAGGTTGGTAAAATGCTTTTTAAAAAAGTCTCCTATGCTCACCTAGGCAGCATTTATTTGATCAAAAATACAGTAAGATTGTGAAATATTATTACAATTTAAACTAACTTTTTTCAGTGTCACAAGATCCTTCAGAAATCATTCTAATATGCTGATTTGCTGCTCGAGAAACATTTCTGATTATCATTGTGCTTTTTCATATTTTGTTGGAAAACATGATACATTTTATTTTTCAGGATGAATAGAAAGTTCAAAAGAACAGCATTTATTATATTTATTATATAACAGCACAGAAACCTTTTGTAACATTATAAATGTCTTTACTGTCACTTTTGATCAATTTAATACATCCTTAATCAATAAAAGAATCAAGTATTTACACAAACACACCTCGAAGCGTGTTTTGATGACGGTGACGGGCAGCATGCAGATGCCCGCGATGCATCTGGCTCCAGCTCCCAGCAGTATGGCCTGTAAGGGCCCCGGGGCCCCATCAGCGAAAAAACGCTGTTTTAAAGTGAAATATGTGCTAAAGTAGATGCCGACGCCTGGAATACAGCGCACAAACGACTGCAGAGACAAAAATACAGAATATAACCATACAAGCAAAAACATGAAAGGGGTTTCGTACCAAATCAGGTGTGATACTTACAGGCGAAACGCCTCTCCACAGTCCGAGGAGCTTCTCTGTCCGCAGGACACTTACAAACACCGTGACCATGCCGACTCGACCCGACCTGAGGCACAGAAGATAGTTCATTTAATACTCATTCACCCAGACTGGACCTCATCTTGTATGTGAACTGACCCAGGTTGGACGCCGCTCTGTAGGGTCTGCAGACGTGTTTTCACCAGGTCCAGAGGCTGGAAGAGCAGCGTGGAGCACGTCCCGCTCAGAGAGCCACACATAAATGCTTTCACAGCTGGATGAGCCTAAATCACACGGAGAGAAAGACACGCCCTTTTATGTGGAATCATCATTAGAGGATTTGCACTTACGTCATGGTTAGGTCAGTTACCCAGGTCGTGGAGATACTCAAATGTAAACAACAGCATGGATTGCACTACTGAATATGTTGTTCTGCTAATTTACGGTGTCTAAACCACTAAATTGTCTAAAATTTGTGGAAGCTGCTAAATCATATAGAGAAGGACTTAGTAAGCAGGAAATGGTGCAATATTTTGACAAATTAAAGTTAATAAGTGGTAAAGATATGTATGAGCAGTATTAAATAAGATATTAGCCTAATATTTCACCTACCTGACCAGAAATCATAAGAACAAACAAGAATGTTTTCAAGATTCTTGCCCTGGAAATCCGGGT
Source organism: Cirrhinus mrigala (assembly GCA_036247105.1). Lineage (NCBI taxonomy): Eukaryota > Metazoa > Chordata > Actinopteri > Cypriniformes > Cyprinidae > Cirrhinus > Cirrhinus mrigala. The sequence goes on along the minus strand of CM070009.1, from coordinate 40,512,689 downwards.
TTAGTTTGGCCAACCACAAATGCCTTTTGTTCCTCAGTTTTTTGCACTTTTCTCCTTAATTTGTTATAACTTTTAGCAGTCTATAGTACTCCAAATGGTTTTCCCGGTCCGATCGATTAGTACAGCCCAAAACATGACAACAATTGACCATTTTCAGCAGCAACAATAAGCAAAATATGCAAGTTTTTTTCAGTTCAGTGGCATTGTTTACGTTCAGGGCCGCCAATATGGCCGACTGATTGTAAAAACACTCTTTATATTTAACACTAAAGTCAGTCAAAAACTCCTTTGATCACATCTGTTTACACACATTTATAAAAAAAACCCTTTTTGATACTTTAAATAAAATAAACATTACCTGCCGTAAAAATACAATAAAGAAATAAAATGCAATAAAGATGATGCTAAAACAACACTGTTATGAAATGAGTTTTAAGGTGTATTTTGGCCATCATATAAACACTGATAAATTAAATGATTTGAGAAGTTAATGATATGAATGTGATGTAATGCATGACTCAGCAGGGATTCAGTTCGTCTCCTTCTGCTGGACTTTAACTGGAGTTTGTCGTCTGCGTCTACAAAGTGTGTTAGCTAATAGATCCCCGCTCCCAAAGAACCAATCAGAATGCAGGAAAACAAGAGGCTCGGCTAAACCCGCCCCCTCCAGAGGATTTACAAAAGAATTGGCCGCCTCACTTTTTTTTTTTTTTTTTTTAGCTTGAAGTAAACAACAACAAACTCCCTGAAAAGAGCCTGCTCAACCGCATATTCCCATAACTCTGTATGATTATGATAGAATGAACATGTTAAACTGCGTGAGTTGAGACGTCACAAACCTGCCTTTGTGATTTTGCACAGTCAGAGCTGCGGTAACAGTTATCAGCCGTATCACTAACCAGATAACATGACTGATATGACATAGAAATGGAACAAGTTGAGGTGACCGGATCAAATCAGAGGTCAGAGTTCAGAGGGAGATTGCAGAACAGACGTTTTAAGTAATTTTTTGTCTACACCATTTAGTCATTCACAACATTTGTATTTTGCATTATTTGCATTAAATTATATAGTCTATATAAAACGTTTCCCAGAAAAAACAACAACAAAAACACTTTTTAGTTGATAAGAAACATAAGTTAAGTGTGTAAAAAAGTTTGACTATTAGTGTCCATAACAGGTTTGGAAAAAACAATTAAAACACAGACGCACGTACAGAGACTTACCAGTGAGAACTCCATGATGTTTGAGATGATCAGTTTGTTCTTCAGAGCAGCTCAGCTTCTGAAAACACCAGTGATCTGAGAATGAATAACTGACCGCATCTCTTCAATTTCGCACAAACTTAACGTCACCTGACCGTCTTTCTCTCTTCACACACACAATAACACAGTGTTTATCATTCTATCGGTGTGCACCGTTGCCTCTCAGTATGCGCGCGTTTCGCACGTGAGGAGCACGTTCACGTGCTTTTGGGTTTTAATTAAAAATCAGAAATAGTAATATAATAGTAAATAAACGTATAAACTATACAGTCGTAAATAATCTGTTCTTAAGTTAAAGATCACCTCTTTTCCTCTATGACCCGCGGCGGGTGTTCATGAGCATCATCGGAGTTACAAAATGAGGATTTCTGTAAATGTTGCTCCAACAGGTGAAAATATCCACGTGATTAGGAATCTTAGAAATAAGAATAATAAAAGAAGAATAATAACAAAGACTATTAGAATAAGTAAAAATGATGATCGATCTAGTAGAGCGCTGCTGTCTGTCCTGTTTGCGCGGTCCACAGGTAGGAATAAAAGAAATGGGCGGGGTCTGATGCAAGGTGCGTAGTACACTGAATTTGATTGGCCAATAACCGGCGAGAGTAGTGACCATATGTAACAGTTTACAAAAAGGAGAATAGTCCTAAAGCGAAGTTACAGTCTAACCAAAAAAGTTTCAGACACCAGATAGGCCTATAATTTTTTTTATATATTTTTTTTAAATAAGTGGGTGCAAAACACTATAGTTCATTTATGTAGGTGAGAACAGCAAAATAAAGTAAACTGTGACATAATATACCCAAAAAATGTTCATACAACTTCATACAGTGGACTGTAAGTAAGATTGATTTAATAAAAAATATCTTGGACCAAAAATTAATAAGACACTTTGATCTGACCTTGCTTAAGTGTTTATTTTCTTTAATTGCTAATGCGACCTTTTTACACCACAGACTGAACAAAATTAAACATTGTTTGGCAATTGGTCAACAAAGTATTAATAGTTGTGTAAATATTAACAGTTGTCTTAATTTCTGGTTGATTGTAATCCATTATATACCTTTCTATCAAAGTTATCTGACATTCTCAAGATGAATTTGTTCTGACACAGTTTAATTTTGAGTTCTTGTCATATTTTACCATTTTCTAAACTATAGCGAATGAACTGATAATGTGAGAAATGTTGAGGGTATCTGAATAAACTTTGGTTTGACTGTGTCAAACATTATTTAGAATGAATAGCATTTATCTAAGAAAACAAAATACATAAAAGAGAATGGATAATGACATAACGCTTATTATTTATCTCTCACACAACAAAATAATAAACTAGTAAAAAATAATCTCAGTGGAACACAATCTTAAACACACAAATTTAAATGGTGTTCCCTTCAGTGTAAAGCAGATAAATCTGCTCAGAACCAGTTTGGACCCCTTCTGCTCAGCAGTGAGGCGGTCAGTGTGCGCGCTCTCGTGGTACAGCTCAGTAACGGTCAAATAAGATTGTACCATTTTATTAATATGAACATAACTTACTCTACAGGTAGAGCGGCTCTTCCAATTTCTTACACAACTCAAAAAAGAAACCATTTTCATCAGTAGTTATTAAAACTGCTATTTTACATTAAGTATTAACCGCGCAGGATTCACATATTTTGAAGAATGGTTTAATCTGCCTAGCAACACTGCAGTGACGCGCGGGAATTCTTCTGACTGACTAAATAATGAAAAAGAAAATATATTTGGATTTTTAGAAAGATTATCAATTTGTGAAAATACGAAGACGTTCGTCGGTGAAACCAGATGCTGAGGTAGGGAACAACAGTTAATAGAGTCAGTTTATTAATATAGCCTAGATAATGTCTTTTATTTACTTCATGTTAAAAACGAATTACTTTATAGGACTGAAATCTTTGGTAAATAGTTGAAAGCACCATGCTAAAACAACAACAACAAAAACAATCACAGAATCTGTAATGGTTTTACTGCTTATAATGAGAATTGCATTGGCTCTCTACTGGTAATTGCTCGCCTTCTATTGGTGACGTATTAAAAACACTAAATCCTAATGGAATACAGGTATGTCCCAAAACACACTAGAGGAAACTATTTTAATGGTTAAAAGTTGATGGTTTGTAATGTTTATAATGGTATTTGTAGTTGTATTTATTTATTTATTTATTTTTTTTGGCCCAGGCATCTGAATTTAGTTATTTTTGTTAACTTTAACTATAATATTAGAAATCCAAGACAAAAAAGACCAAGAGCAAGTCAAGAGCTCATACACTTGCTAAAGCGGTTTTGAAAAAGCCATTTTATTGCATCATTATACCAACGATTCATGATAAATCTCTCCAGATATCATTCAGGAACTGCAGAGAGAGAAAACATAACACAACATCACAAAGTCATTATTGGGAGACGATGAGAATGAGAGAGAGAGAAATGCTCTATCTATCCATACATAATCAGTAATAGTAAATTTCTCTCACTTCCCAGCAGTGTGAGCGAAACAAGCAGAAACTGAGCACAAGCTTCGAGGAGGGGTATCGCTAACGCTGACTGCGGGTTCAAATCCGTTCTCCATAGTTCTTTCCGATAATACAGATCGCAGAATAACCAAAAATGACGTCACAGAGTATTAAACGTGATCAGAGGTAGCCATGGAAGTGTTCCATGGTTTTTTTTTTTTTTTTTTTTTTTTTTTTTTTGTTTACTCCCGCCAAACGGCGGATTCCCGCTCCCGCGCAGCCGTGCTCGGCGTTTACAGTGTGTGCGTGAGAGAAACCGTCAACCCTCCACCCTTCATGCCCTGAATATTAATAAAGACACGTATACTGAAAAGAGGAACAGAAAATATCCAAATAGTAGATTTAAGGCGATAGTGCATAGTGCCATGTCTAAATGAGTTCGTGCGGTGCCTACTCGATCTTTATTCCTTCAATCTCCTGCGACAGTGCGATAAGACGCCTCCATTTCATTGCTCGAAACAAACACCATTTAATGTGCATATACGGTGGCGTGACAATCTCTAATATTTTCGGTGCTGGTTTGATTTACTAAATGCCGTATTCGTGTGTAAAGCCCGAAAGCGTAACTGTATGATACTATCATCACAATCTTTTATTTACCAGCAGAGGTGCAAGAGAGCGAGCGCTATGTTCATCATTATACCATTATAAAAACGTATGAATAAAATACAGTTTTTGCAGAAAGCAATTTTTGCTTTGGTCCCCTTCAAATAAATTCTCTTCTTCACCATTTTTTAATCCTTTTACTTCAGTTAGAAAAATAGATCCGGAATCGGGACTACAATTGACGGAATGCGTCCTTACAAAAATATCATTCCGCTCTTTTTCTATTCTAGACAATGACATGAAAACACAAATTTGGTCCTCGGTGTGAGTGAAGCTGTCGTGTGTGATTGTCAGGAGAACCATTGTGTGTGTGCGAATACACTATGGCACTAAAATAAGAATAAACAAAAAACAAAAATCGACAAGGTATCTCTGAGTTTTCGTGGACGTTGTCGTCCATGACTTTTGTGTATGCGTGTTTGCGAGGGAACGCTGCGGTTCGGCTCTTTCACTCGGGTTTAGGTTCGGGGGTTTCGGTCTTGGCCTCCGGGTCTTCGTCGCTCTCGATTCCCGAGCGGCTGACGATGCGGCGCATGGTGAAGGGCAGATCGCCGCGTCTGGACAAAAAAAACAACAAAAAAAAAAAAAAAAACAACACCACATTTTAAATGTCAGACACGCATTTGATCACATGTAAATAACAATTTATTCTGGATTTCTGCTTCCCTCGATTAATCAGAATTATAAAAAAAAAAAAAGAACAATCGTTTAAAAATTTAAAAATTAAAAAAAAAAAAAAAAGATAAAGTATAGAGAAATGAATGAAACAATGAAATATAGAAAAATAAAATAATAAATTAATAGATTAACGTATTTTGTAATCATGTTTAGCTTTTGAAAAAAAAAAATCTTGTTTGGACAGTTTTCTTATTGTAGAGAACGTATTAATATGATACTTATAATAAAATCAAGAAACTATTTGAGTAACATTATTTTTAATATTAGAAATTAGTTCTTATTTAAAAATTCTGTGAAATGTTTAGTCATTTTGTTGTGTCTTTGTTACTTTTATCAGTTGTAGTTATTTTAGTGCTTAAAATTAAACCAAAAGAAATGTAATGTCTGTATAGCTTTTAATTACATTTTAACCTTAATTTCAGTTTTAGTAAATAGCCTCATTTCAGTAATTCAACCTCAAAATGTAATTCATTATTCAAATATATCTTATTTTTTAATGTTATATTTTTTATTCATTTTAATTTTAAGTTTTAGTTTGTTATTTTAGTACTTAAACTAAACAAAACGTACAAATACGCTCCTGCTAAAATTTTAGCTGTAATTTATTTCAGTTAACATTTACTTTATTGTAACAAAAATGCATTTTTTATGATTTCAGTTGTAATACTTCAACTAAATATAATGATTTTTGTTTATTATTATAGTTATTTTAATACTTAAAGTTTAACTAAATGAAAGTGAGAAATTGTCTTAGCATCTAGCTGAACATAATTTAATGATTTTTTTTATTTTATTTTTTTTTATTTTTAATTATTTTTTATGGTTTTAGTTATTTTAGTACTTCAACTTATTTCAAAATGTCCATATAGTTATCATTAATTTGAACCTTTTACTTATTTTAGTACTTAAAGTCAAACTAAACAAGAAGAAATGTAACCTCCGCATCTTGCTGACATTTTTTAAGTAATTCAAATATATTTTGAAAAGGTTTTAGTTATTTTAGTTAACTTTAATAACACTGATGTGAATGTGCAATAATTCTAAAAAAATGTACAAAAAAATAAATGACAATCTCATTTCTAATTATGATCATTAGCTGAACTGTTATGGTGTGTTTTCACGCACCTGAGTTTGCTCTTCAGGCTGTTGACCTCGCGGTTCATGGCGTCGGCAGATTCGGTGGCGTCCTCCAGCTCGCGCTGTAGTTTCCTGCGGTTGGCGTTTGCTCTCTGCGCCTCCTCCTCGGCCTCCTCCAGCTGCCGCTTCAGCTGCTTCATGCGGCTGTTCAGCTTCTCCGACTGCAGCCAATCACAAACAGCCGTTAACATCACCGAACAGTTACTTTGACTTACAGCGCTGTGACTGACAGAGTTTGTAGCAAGCATCACCTGGTCTTTATACTGCTCCGTGTTGCGTCTCTCGTCGTCCACCTGCAGAATCACCTCCTTCAGCTTCTTCTCCGTACGACGCACCAGTTTTGACGCCTGCTGTCGCTCTCTGAACACAAACGTCATGCGTTACTTTGAGCTTTTACATACGGTTATAAATACATGAATTATTGTTTACAGTTTTATTTGTTCATGGTCGTTTCATCTGAAAATTTTAGTAAACTTGTTATTTTCTAATTTAATTGTATTTACTGTATATTTTCTAAATTGTAAAACATATCTTATATGGCAAGTAGCCTAAAACTGCACATTTGTGCCTGGACCACAAAACCAGTCATAATTAGCACAGGTATATTTGTAGCAATAGCCAAAAATACACTGTATGGGTCAAAATGATCGATTTTTTTCTTTTATGCCAAAAATCATTAGGGTTCCATGAGGATATTTTGTAAATGTCCTACTGTAAATATATCAAAACTTAATTTTTGATTAGTAATATGCATTGCTAAGAACTTCATTTAGACAACTTTAAAGGTGATTTTCTCAATATTGTGATTTTTTTTGCACCCTCAGATTACAGATTTTCAAATAGTTGTATCTCAGCTAAATATTGTCTTATCCTTAAAAACATACATCAATGGAAAGCTTTTATTTATTTATTCATAGCATTTATTTATAGCATTTATAATAACTATAATAATTTTAATTATTTGCAACTGTATTGTGATAAATAGAAAAAAAAAAGAATTAAAAAAGAATTAATTATATACATAAAATTAATTATATACATTTTGTTAACCTAAATTGTGTAACATAAAAGTACATTTTATTTATTTAATTATTTCATTTATTTCTGAATAACAAACTGCATATATTGCAGGGTAAACAGTCTAAACATGTCTACATAAGCCTATACATCTGTGTGTAAATGTAAATGTGTTTGTATGTTGCTGTACTTGGTCTCGATGTCGAGCTGCTCCTCCAGCTGGGCGATCTTGGCCTCCAGGGCGGCGATGGAGGCCTTGTATTTGCTCTTGACGGTTCCCTCCAGCTCGGTGAGTTTGAGCTTCAGCTCCTTGTTCTGGCGCTCCATCTGAGAGCGCGCTCCCTCCAGACGCTGGGAGGTGCTGCGCTCCGCCGTCAGCTCCACGTTTATCTGGTCCGTCTGCGGAGAAAACGGACAGAGAGACACCGTTGAGCATCCTGTAGACGTCAGGCGCCAGCGGCGGGACCGTCTAAAGCAAGACGCACCTGCAGCAGGGCTCTCTTGAGCCGGTCGTTTGTCAGCTCCGTGTTGTTCTGCTCCTCCTCCAGCTCCTCCTCCAGCTGAGCGATACGCGCCTCCAGACGCCTCCTCTCCTCCGAGCCCAGAGCACTACACACACAAACGCAATGGATTATGGGCCATTATACCAGCTAAAACAGCTTGAATTATGTCAGCCAGTAGAAATCTGTCAATTTTATAGTATTATTCTAAAACACTTATTTTCAAGTAAAGATCTTTTAGTTTTTTTTTGTTTTTGTTGTAATACAATATAAAATAACATTTAAAAATTTTGAATTGTAAAAACTTAAAAAGTGTTTAATTACATTTTGTATGCATATATTTTATTATAATATATATCTGTTACATAAATATTAAAAATAAATAAATAAATAAATAAAAATAATAATAATAATAATAACAGTAATAATAATAACACACACACACACACACACACACACACACACACATACATACACATATATATATATATATATAATATATATATATATATATATATATATATATATATATATATATATATATATATATATACACTAAATAAAAACTATATAAACTAATAAATAAAGTAAACTAAAGCTGGAAAAATATTATTTTAAATTTTCTTCAGTAGTTGTAAATCGTATTTCCCTAAAACAACAAAAAAACAAAACAAAACAAAAAAAAAAAAAATAGAACCACAAAGCCATGAATAAAATATTATAAATGAATGAATGAATGAATGAATAAATAAATAAATAAATAAATAAATAAAGGCAGGAGAAATAATATCAATAAATAAAAATAAAACTATTTTTAATGCATCTTTTACAAATGTTTTATTTTAATTTATATACCTTTGAGAAATCAAATCAAAAAAGCCTTCAAAAATTGGAAGAAAATGGTTCTCTTTATTATTATTATTACTATTATTATTATTATTATTATTATTTATTTATTTATTTTTACTATTTCTGAATTTTCTCAATTTCTTTAAAAACCAAAAATGTTTTATTTATTTTATTTATTTATTTATTTTTTTTGTTTGATCAAACAGCTTTCCATAAAATAATAAAATGGTAGCTTTTAGAGAAATCAAAATCGAAAAATCAATAACCAAAAAAAATAAAAAATAAAAACTTTTTTTTAGTTGGATAAAACAACTTCAAAAAAAAGGGCAAATAAAAATAGGTTTTTCCATTAATTTTTCATGCGTTTAATTGTAATTTGTATATCTATAAGAGAAATCTTTTCTTAATATTTAATCTTTTTTTTTTGCAGTATTTTAGCAATATTGTTTTTTTCTTCTAACAAAATGTGTGCGTCATTATCAACTAAAGGTTTGTGGATAACGTGATGCTTCCTCACCCTTTCGCGGCCTGGTTGTTGATCTCGTCCTGCAGCTCGTCTCTCTCCTGCTGCGCTTGTCTCTTCGCTCGCTCTGCGGCCGCCAGTTCCTGCATTTAGACGCATTCAGACGAAGGTCAGACGATCATGTGAACCGCAGCAGATTCAGGACTACGAGTACAGGCAGAGAAACACACTGACCTCCTGCAGCTGGATCATCTCGGCCTCCATGCTCTTCACCTTCTTCTCGTTCTCTTTGCTCTGAGCCAGGATCTCCTCGCGGGACAGACGCGTGTCCTCCAGCTCCCGCAGCAGGTCCTTCATCTGAGCCTGAAACACAAACGCGGCTGTGATCGTTGTTTTAAGGGATGTTTTGTAGTATAACATCCATTACTACAGACAGCATGCTCAACTTATACAACAAGCTTATGGTGTCAAATACGAACCTGCACTTTCTTGAGCTGTTTAAGTGCCTCGTCGCGGTTCTTGTTGGCCTGGTCGATGGCGGCCTCCAGCTCTTTCAGGTCCAGCTCCATCTTCTTACGGGCCGCCATTGCCGCGGTGCGCTGTTTACGCTCGTCCTCCAGCTCCATCTCCATCTCACGCACCTGACAGCAAACACACAACAGGGGGTTACTCATTCACACTGACGATAAATCAACAAACTCCATTATCGATAAATCAAGTCTGATTAAATGATTATATGTATATTAAATGAACAGATATATAATATAATAAAATATAATATTATATAATATAATACATTTAAAAAAATAATAATACATTTATGCTAATAATTACTTGATTGTTTATTTCTTTAATTATTTGGATAATAGTTTTTAAAGAATAAACAAAACAAAACAATACAAAACAAAACAAAACAAAAAAACCATGGTAAAACTAGAGACAAGCAGGTGAGTTTTAATTAGGGTTAGAGCTGAATTCTGCAGAGCAGTGGCTCTCCAGGACCGGAGTTCGCCATCCCTGTTACAGACGATGAATTGCTTTATAATTGGGCTTGCTTTATATATTTATATGTATTTTATTTAGTTTAATTAATTGAGGAAATAATATGAATCGTTTATAAATGCCAGTTGTCACCTGTTTGAGCAGCTGTCTCTTCTTCTCCTCTCCCAGTTCATCTCGTCCCTGCAGGTCTCTCTCGTACTGCGCTTTCATGGCCTGCATGTTGACCTCCAGGCGCAGTTTGGCATCTTCGGTGGCCTGCAGCTCGTCCTCCAGCTCCTCCAGCTGCGTCTTCATCTCCTCCAGCTGCTGCTCCATGGAGCGCTTCGACTTCTCCAGATCGTGAACCTGAGACGGAAAGAGAATAAATGTCAGGTTTCCAACGATTGACTGATAATCTGACGGTCTTTGATGACAGGAAAGCCTCTTACGCTCTTGCCCACGTCGTCTTTAGAGGACACCAGGTCCTCCATTTCGGCACGGAGGAGTTTGTTGGTCCTGTCCAGCTCGTCCTTCAGGTCGGTGAGGGTCTCCAGCTCACGGGCCAGGGCTAACACGCGCGTCTCTTTCTCGCGGGCTTCGGCCTCGGCGCGGTCGCGTTCCTCGGCGTAACGGGCAGAGATGGACTTCTCCTCAGCCAGCATCTGAAAACAGCAGCACCTCAAGAGTTGAGCAAAACTTTATAGTTATATTCAGATATTGTCGTTTTAGAGTCTGATGGCTGTGCAGAAATGCACAAAACTGTTTATATGCAGATGATTAATTTGTGGTGGTTCATCTAAACCAGTATTTCTCAACCTTCTTGACTCAACAACAATAATCACTTTCTAGTCATTCATGATTTACTGCAAGGGTTTTTAAAAATATTTTTTTTACTCACAAAAAATTTCACTTCTAAAACTAAATATATTTTATATTTATAAATTATTATTATTGTTGTTTAATATGTTAATGTACAAATTAAAGTATTTTTAAGTAAATAATTTTTAAATTATAAACCAATAAAAACATTTTAGTAAAAATAAGGTTTGGTTTAACTACAAAAAATGTTTTTTTTAAATGTGTAATTAAAAATACATATACATAAATACATAATATTATATATATATATATATATATATATATATATATATATATATATAGGATCTTTTAAAAATAGTTTTACTCAGAACCTGATAAATGAAAATTATTTCAGATTAACAAATGACAATTATTATTATTATTATTATTATTGCTCAATATGTTAATGTAAGAATATAAATATTTTTTAATTATAAACGACAAAAACAATTTAGTAAAAATAAGGTTTGGTATAACTAGAACAAATATAGGTTTTTAAAATGTGTAATTCTAAAAATGTATATAAAAGTTGTTGTTGTTTTTTTTATAGAATTTGTAAAAATATTTTTTACTCACAAAACCTAATAAAATGTTACAAAATATATATTTAGTATTAAAAAATGGCATTCCTTAAACTATTTAACTATTTAAATGATAAATGCAAGATAAATAAAAAAATGAAATAAAATAAAAATCACATCCCTAAATGATTAAATCAAATAAATAGAAATGTTTTTAAACAATTAACAATTTATTTTTTTAAAGATCTTAAAAAATAGTTCTATGCACAACACCTAAAATACTTAAATGACATCACTAAAAGTAAAATGACAAAATTAAATAAATATAAATGTATTTTTTTTTTTTTTAATAAAAAAACAAAAAATCATTTAGTTTTTAACTACATAACTACAAAAACATATATATTAAAAAAAACGATATAGATTTTTTTACATGCATTTTTAAAACATTTTTAATCACAATTTTTACCTGATAAAATATTTTAGAGGAAAACCTCTTAATTTTAATTTTAGCTTATTTTGATGACTGGTCTTATTTGAAACAATTTTCAGTCACTGTTTTAGAGTCACAAGTATTGGCTAATAATCAAACCCATCCTGATCACCGGTTTTCAACTCTCACCTGGTCAAACTTCTTCTGCTTCTTCTCCAGGTTGGAGACGATCTGTCTCAGATGGTCCTGGTCTACGACCATGTCGTCCAGCTCCTGCTGCAGGCGTGTCTTGGTCTTGTCCAGCTTGTCGTAGGCGGCGTTCCTCTCATCCAGACGCTGCGTCACGGCCTCCAGGTCACGCTGGACGCGCTTCTTCGTCTCCTCGGTGCTCTCCAGAAAACTGGCCTCCTGCTCCATCTTCTTCTTCATGTCAGCCAGCTGCAGCAGAAGAGCAACACAAACATTTATCACACATACTGGTGCTACTCATTTGATTTACGCAGTATGCACACTGAACTGGCAGCGTTTATGCTTAATTTGGATTCAGTCTGGATTAAAACACAAATTAAGCCTATTTCTTTAACTTCTTATTTGGCCGAACTGCCAAAAGCTGAGGTATTTTTACATTTGTTCTTACTAGAGATCCACTAATAAATCACTCAGACCACTTTGTGAACAATGTTGCATATTTACCGAAATGAAACGACTCGAACAATTCATGTGATAATTATTGTTTTAATTATCGACATCGACTGATACGAAAAAAATGGTGATATTCATCAACATCTACTGATACAGAAACAATATCACGATAATTATCGATATCGACTGATACAGGATTTTAATCGCAATAATTATAGATATCGAGTGATATGAAAGAAATTGTGATAATTATTGATATTGACTGATATGAACTAAATTATCATGGTGATTATCGATATCGGCTGATACGAAAAATATATTGCGATAATTATCTATATCAACTGATAGGAAAGAAATTATGATAATTATCTGTATTGACTGATATGAACAAAATTATTGTGATAATTAACGATATCAGCTGACATGAACAAAATCATTGCGATAATTATCGATAATAACTGATACAAACAAAATATCGCGATAATTATCGTTATCATCTAATATGAACAAGATTATTGCGATAATTATCGATGACTGATACAAACAAAATATTGTGATAATTATCGTTATCATCTGGTATGAACACAATGATTGCGATAATTATCGATAATGACTGATACAAACAAAATATCGCGATAATTATCGCTATCGACTGATATTAACAAAATTATTGCGATAATTATTAATAATGACTGATACAAACAAAATAATCACGATAATTGTCATTATTGACTGATACATACAAAATATCACGATAATTATCGTTATCGGCTGACATGAACAAAATGATCGCGATAATTATCGATATTGACCATTTTAATTAACCCAGTTTTTTTGCGTGCTTGTGTACCTGCGCCTGCATGGTGCTCATCTGTTTCTCCAGGTTCCTCTTGGCCTCCTCCTCCTCCTCCAGCTGCTCCTTCAGGCTGTTCTGCTCGTCCTCCAGCTGGCGCAGACGTGTGTTCAGTGACAGCTTCTGCCGCGTCTCCTCCTGCAGCACTTCCTGTGGAGATACGGTCAGCGTTCAGAGAGTAAGTGAGGTGTAGAGACCCGCAGACATCCCATAATTCCACAGTCCCTCATACGTACCTGCACGTCCTGCAGCTGCGACTCCACGGTCGAACAGTCCTTCGTCGCTTTGATGGACTTTCCTTCAGCCTCGCTCAGCAAAGCGTTGACGTTATCCAGCTCCGCCTGAGGAGAGACAGAAGCGCCGTCAGCGCTAACCTCACGCTATTGCTAGTGATAACCATTCGTCACACCGCACAAACGCCAATCAATCAGAACAAACATTAACCTGCATTATTTTGGAGGGAAACATGAGTGGTGCTTGCCATGAAAACACTCTGCACTAGGCAGTTGCTAGGGCGTTGCTATGTGGTGACTAGGGGGTTGCTGAGTGATTACAAGGGCGTTTCTAGGCGGTTGCTGTGCTTTATTATTTGGTTACTAGGCAGTTGCTTGGGGCTCTGAGTGTTTGCATGGGTGTTGCTAGGGCATTTCTATTTGGTTGTTAAAAGTTGCTAGGATGTTGCTATTTTGCTGTTTGGCAGTTGCTAAGGTGTTCCAAGTAATAACAAGGGATATTGCTAAGCGGTTGCTAGGGCATTACTATGTGACTGCTAGGATGTTTTCTGTGATCTTAAGGGTGTTGATAGTTGATTGCTAGGCAGCTGCTAGAGTGTTCTGAGGGGTAACTAAAGCTTTTGCTACATGGGCGTTTTAGGTGATTAAAAGGGTGTTGCTAGGCAGCTGTTGAGGTGTTAGTATGTGGTTACTAGGCAGTTTCTAGGCTGTTCTGAGTGATTATGAAGGTGTTTGTAAGTGCTTGGGCGTTGCTATGTGGCGGCGAGGCAGTTGCTAGGCTGTCGTGTGTGGTTACTAGGGTGTTCTAGGTGGTTGCTGGGGTGTTGCTATGTGGTTACTAGGCAGTTGCTCTGGTGTTCTGAGTGATTGCTAGGGTGTTGCTAGGCGGTTGCTTGGCATTACTATGTAGTTACTAGGCAGTTGCTTAAGGTCCCAGTTGCTGGGACATTGCTACGTGCTTGCTAGGATTGTTTTAGGCGTTAAAAGGGTGTTGCTAGACAGTTGTAAAGGTGTTACAATGTGGTTACTAGGCAGTTTCTAGGCTGTTACAAGTGATTATGAAGGTTTAATTGGTTACTTGGCCATTGCTAAGTGGCTGCTAGGGTTATTTTAGCGATTAAAACATTGTTGCTGGGCAGTTGCTATGGCATTACTATGTGGTTACAATGCAGTTGTTAGGGCATTGCTATGTGGTTGAGGGCAGTTGCTAGGGTATTGCTAGGTGGTTGCTTAGGTATTGTCACTGTTGCTAGGCAGTTGCTGGGAGTTCTTAGTGATTACGAGGGTGTTGCTACGGCATTGCTATGTGGTTGCTAGGGTCTATTGTATCAGGTGATTGTGCGTGCGGTTCTCTGACCTGCATCTTGGTGACTTTCTCGGCAAGTTCGATGCGCTGTCTCTCGCTCTCGGCGTGTTTGACCTGCAGCTCCTGCACCTGTGTCTCGGCTTTCTTCCTGCGGTGTTCTGACTCTCCTTTGCCCTGCATGAGCGTCTGCAGCTCAATCTGCAGCTCGTTCCTCTCCGACTCCAAAGCCTGTTTGGTCTTCTCCACTGAGACCTTATTCTACAAACAGAGACACAGAGACTCAGAGTGAAGCTGCTAATCACACGTCTGACGCCATTTTTTAGAGTGTGTGAGTGAATAAGAGTGTCTCGTACCCGTTTGACCTGCTCCAGCTGCTCATTGAGCTCGTCGAAGGCTTGACCGTGTTTCTGTCTCATCTCTGCCACCACCTGCTCATGAACTTTAGCCTCTTCCTCCAGAGTTTTCTTCAGCTGAGCCACTTCTGTTTCACGCTTTGTCCTGCAGCAAACAACAGGTGAAATATTTAGCCAATGGCTTTGCATGAGAAATGTTTCATTTTGCTGCTTTTGAAACATCCAGGCAAAAAAAACAACAACTCGGATGCCAGTAGAAATAGTTGATTTGAGGGTGTTTAAATCTTTACAAGAACCACATAAAAAAACAAAGCAAACAAAAAAGACTTTAAACCGGGGATTTAAAAGTTGGCATTACATGTCTTGAACACATTACCATTTTATATCAAATTATAAAAAATAAGAACTATTATGTAACTGTACTGTTAAATAAAATAACAATAAAATATAAAAATAATATCTAATAAAACAGAAAATGATATAAAATTGATTTTAAATAATACAAATTCAATAAAAAATAAATTATTTCCTTATTATAATTTTATCGTAAATAATGATAAAAACAAAGAATTGCAACACAGTTGTTCTGGTACATAAAAAATGAATACTAAAATAAATAAGAAAATATAACACTAAAATATAATACTAATAATGTAATTACTTTTAGAATACAATAAGAAAAAATATAAAAATAAAATATAATAAAATTTATAATTTTTTTTAATGCTCTATTATTATCATTTTAATAATACAATTGTACTGTTAAATAAAAAAAAAAGGTATCTAATAAAATAAATAAAATTAAATTTGAATAATACAAATTTAATAGCAAATGAATTATTTTCATATTGTTATTATTATTATTATTATTTTATTGTTTATTTTTTACACTAATCATAAAAAATTACACATTATAATGGAACTGTATTGTTAAAAAAAATAAGAAACAAAACATAAAAATAAATGAAAATACTAAAATTATTTCATTATTATTTTAGTTATTATTATTTTAAATTGTAATACAATTGTACTGTTGTTAAAAAAAATATAATAAAATAAAATGAATAAAAATAAACTAGACTGAGAACAGTCCACAAAAATATTGAAATTATGCAAACGTGAGCAACACACCTGAACTTCTGTTCGGAGCCGAGCATGTGACTGTGTGTGTGAGTGTGTGTGTTCATACCTGAGCTCTTGTTGTGCGGCGGTGGAGTCGAGCGTATCCTCCAGCTCGGTCTTCAGCGCCTCTAGCTCTTCTCCCAGGTCTCGGCGGTGTTTCTCGGCTTTGGTTCGAGCCGCTCTCTCCAGCTCCAGATCCTCCTGAAGTTCACTCAGCTGAGCCTCCAGCTCACGGATCTTCTTCTGCGCCATGTTCTTCTGAGCTGCTTCCTCCTCGATCCTGATGGGACAAACAGTCACTCATGAGCCCAATCCTTCATTCACACAGATCAGTGGTGTAGCGATACTCCACTGTGATTGGATACGGTGTGCGTCTCACCTGGCGAGCGCCTCCTGAAGCTCCTCCTCTTTCTTGGCGAGTTGCGCGCGCAGTTCAGCGATCTGAGCCTGGAGCTCTGCGATCTGATCGTGAAGCTCCGTAGAATCGCCTTCCAGCTTCCTGCGGTTCTTCTCCAGCTCCTGTCGCTGCTTCTCCTCGCGACGCAGACGGTCTGAGCGATGAAGAAATCGAATTTAGCAAACCATTACACTCTCTGTGCTCCATATAGTGGTAAACTATATTTTAAATGTTTAAAGAAAATACGGCATTAGGTATGTGTTATGCTAGATTTAGCATATTTTAGATTAATTGCACACATATTTTATATTATTTATATGTATGTGATTATATATTGTTTTATATTTTACATATGTACATATACTTACATAAAAATACTGTATAAGTGAAGTTTACAAAAGTTAAAAATGTACCATAATTTACATGAATTACATATTGAGTTTTATTTTATTTACATATTAAGATTCATTTATTTCATTTATTATTTCATTTTTATTCATTTATATGTATTTATTTATTGGTATTATATAATGCTATTTTTTACATTTTGCATATGTAAATATATTTACATTAAAAAAACACTAAGTATAGTTTACAAGTTATACATTTACATAATAATTATTTTATTTATTTATTTATATATTTTAATTATTTTACTTTTATTTATTAGTATTATATTATGCTACATTTCACATTTTACATACAAAACAAAATACTGCATGAGTATATGATTTATACAAATGTTATAAATTTACCATATTTTACATGAATTACATATTAAGAACTATTTTATTTATTTCTTTATTTTATTTATTATATTATTTTTATTTCCTTATTAGTATTATATGCTATATTTCACATTTTATATATGTAAATATATTTACAAAAAATACTATGAGTATAGTTGACAAAAATGATACATTTTTTTATTTTGATAATTTTATTTTTAATCATTTATTTATTAATATTACGCTTTCACATTATATGCACACACACACACATTACATTAATTATACACTATAAATATATAGTATATGTAATGTATATATTACACGTTACATGCTTAAGCAAATATTTTTAAATAATAAATATTATATTTTCCATATTCTACATTATTATGAATTGTATTTAAAATACTGAATTATACATGTTATTAACATGACATGAATATTACAAATAACATGCTATATTTGGCAATTACTATATATAATGAATGGCATATTTTTCTATATTTTCGTATAATATGATATGCATTAATTATATATTATGCATATCATACTATTTGGATAAGAGAGTCTATAATTGTTTAATTTTGATTGTATTGACCTAATGATCTACAAGCATAACATTTTTTGCTCACCCTCCAGGTCAGTGATCATGGCCTCGTGTTTATTCTTGAGTTTCTGCAGACTCTTTGATTTCTCCTCCTCCTCGGCCAGGTTTGTGGTGAACTCGGCGATTCGTTCTTCCATGAGTTTCTTCTCCTGCACAACCAGATGAACAGTAAGAAAAATGACCAGAATTTAAGCACAATCTCAAAACAATCGCATCCGCAGACGAACCTTGGACAGTTTGTTGTTCTGGTCGTCCAGCACCATCACATCCTCTTCAGTTTTCTTGAGCTTGGCCTCCATCGTGACCTTCTCCAGCTGCAGCTTCTGCCGCGCCGCCTCCTCTTCGTCCAGCTGCTGCTCCAGGTCAGCGATGTTCTGCTGCATCTTCTTCTTCTCAGTCTGCAGGTGATTGGCTCGCTCCTCCTCCTCCTCCACGCGGGCCTCCAGGTCGTGCAGGATCTCCTCCAGCTCCTGCTTCTTGGCCACCAGGCGGTTCCTCATCTCGTCGGCCTCGGCGCACAGATCCATCTCCGCCTGCAGCTGCTCCTGAAGAGCCATTTTCTCCGCGTTCAGCTGCAGAGAGGAACAATCACAACATTAATATTTCCACTGGAACTTACAGTCTTATAATCTTATTATATAATATATAAAAAAAAAACAAGATGGAATGCATTACCTGCTGCTGTTTGACCTCCATCTCCTTCAGCTGCTGTTCAGCCACCATCTGCTTCTCCTTAACCTTGTTGAGCTCCTCGTCTTTGGCCTGCATTTCCTCTTCCTGTCGGCTCACCTGCAGCAGCGGCTTCACCTGAAACACACACACACACACGGCATCAGCACAGAACACGCATCAAGAATAACAGCACATCTGATCGTGTGTGTTTTTATGAACCTTAGTGAAGAGTCTCCACCACTGCCAGTTCCTGAGCTTCAGATACGCAGCGCAGTTCCTCTGGATCACTCTCATGGCTGTCAGCTGCTGCTGCCTCTTAGCGAATGCCCTGAACGACAAACACACACCGTTACACACCACAGGACAGCAATAACAGTGATTTATGGATTATAGTTTATGTGTAGAGCTGTATTCTTTATTATACATGTTCTATATATTAGCAATGATTTTAAAACTCCATGGTAACACCCTAGCAACCACCCAGTACACCCTAGAAACTAGCTAAGAATATCACAGCAACACCGTAGAAACCAATAAACCCAATAAACAGGCTAACCACACAGCAATACCCTAAAAAAAAAAAAAAAAAAACACACACCCAAGAAACTGGCTAAAAATTATATAGCAACACCCTAGCAAGCACTCAGTAACTAGTAACCACAGAACACACTGCAAACTGGCTAAGAACCACAGCCTAGTAACCACCCAGGTTTATTTATTACTGATTTATTATTTTTCACTCTAGTAAAAAAATAAACCTAATAAACTGGCTAAACCCTAGCAATCACCCAAAACATTGTACAAACTGGCCAAGAACACAGCAACACCATAGCAACAGAACACACTGAAATGACTAAGAACAACATAGCAACACCCTAGTAACCAATAAACAGCCTAAGAACCCCATAGCAATACCCTAGTTACCACACAGAACACCCTAGAAACTGGCCAAGAACCAAATAGCAACACCCTAGCAACCACCCAATACAGTGACTAACAACAACCTAGTAACTACATAGGGCACCCTAGAAACTGGCTAAGAATAGCACAGCAACATAACTACTAAACCCAATAAACTGGCTAAAAACAATATAGCAGCACCCTAGCAACCACCCAAAATGTTGTACAATTTGGCTAAAAACCACATAACACCACCATAGCAACAGAACACACTAAAAACTGGCAAAGAACCACATAGCAACACCCTAGTAACCAATAAACGTGCTAAAACAATATAGCAACACCCTTGCAATCACCCAAAACATTGTACAAACTGGCTAACAACAACATAGCATCACCCTAGTAACCATTAAACTGACTAGTAATGCCCTTGTAACTACGTAGAACACCCTAGAAACTGGCTAAGAATGACATAGCAACACCGTAGCAACTGAACACACTACAAACTGGCTAAGAACAAGATAGCAACACCCTGTCAACCACCCAAAACATGGTACAAACTGACTAAGAACAACATAGCAATGCCATAGCAACTGAACACACTACAAACTGGCTAAAAACAACATAGCAACACCCTAGCTACCCCCCAAAACATTGTACAAACTGGCTAAGAACCACAAAGCAATGATCTAACAACAGCAAACACTAAAAACTGGTGAAGAACCACATGGCAACATCCTAGCAACCACCCAGAACACCCTAGAAACTGGCTGAGAGCCACATAGTAACGTTCCTCCACCTGATACCAACTGGGTCTGACTAGCAATAACTCATAAGCAAATTATTTAGTTACTGCATAGTGCAAAACATCTTCCGTTTTAAATGGTGAGTGAATATTGTGTAAAATAAGTGCTGATTTGACTCATTAGCTGTCGTTAAACTCGATTATTCATGTTGTGAGACTCACTTGCGGGCGACGTATCCACGGCACCAGGCCTGGAAGTTAATGATGACGTCTGTGATCTTCATATCACGCTCCTCCTCCAGGTGAGCCAGAACTCCAGCACGGAAAAACACTTTGCTCTGTCCGATCCGGTACAGGTTGGGATCTAGCTCCAGCGCTTTGATCTGATACACAGATGAACCTCAGTTTAGGAAACTTAATAAAGTAACACCGTTACTTTAAATAAGTTTAAATCTGTTTATTTAACTGTAAAACCAAACTCACCATCAGCACGCAAGCCTGTTTCCCATCCATGAAGCCCTTGGGAATGGCGTTGGGCGTGAGGATTTCATACCTGAGCGAAAACACACAAACCGTCGTTAACATCAAAGAAAACACACAATCAGGTCTAGCATTAGTAAGAACTAATTCAATGAGATTCAGATGCTAAAAGAATAAGATTCTTAAGAGGAGTAATTGAGGAGCTAATTCTGAAAAACTAATTTATTGAGAAAATTGTCGAGTTTGCCCAATACCTCTGTCTGAACTCCTGGAAGACAATGCGGTTGGGGAATCCTTGTCTGCAGATACGGATTCCTTCCAGCACACCATTACACCGGAGCTGATCCAGAACCAGGTGAGGGTCCAACTTACCAGCCTGAGATGGACAGACACAGAACGTAAAGGTTACGATGAATTCAGGACAAATTGCGCCTATAGTATACTTAAGCATGGAAAAGTAAGTATACAGCACGTGACATACATTTCATCAAGCACAGTATGTGCTTTCTAACCAAACATAACTCACGAAATCATTGCTATGTGGTCACGATAAGTGTAGTGATTATTCCTGGTGTGGACACTAATACAGTTATTGTTACAGCTATCTTTATAACTATTGTGCTTTGGCATGAATGCTAATATAGTTATCATTATAAAGATCTTTATTGTTATTGTTCTTGGTGTAAACAGTAATATAGTTTTTGTTCAAGCTTTATCGTTATCGTTCTTAGTGTGGATGCTAATACAGTTGTTATTAGGGTTGCAAAGGGGTGAAAAAATTCTGGTAAATTTACGTTAACTTTCCAAAAATCCTAGGAAGATTCCAAAAAAATCCCAGAGAGTTTCCAAAATTTCTTGAAAGTTTCTGAAATTTACTGGATATTTTTCACCTTTTCACAACCCTAGTTGTTATAGCGATCTTCATAGTTATTGTGCGTTGCTGTGAATGCTAATATAGTTATCGTTATAGTTATTATTATAGTGATCGTTCTCTGTATGGATGCTAATATAGTTATTATAGTTACTTTCATAGTTATTGTGGATTGGTGTGAATACTAATATAGTTATCGTTATAGTTATTATTATAGTGATCGTTCTCTGTATGGATGCTAATATAGTTATTATAGATACTTTCATAGTTATTGTGGATTGGTGTGAATACTAATATAGTTATTGTTATAGCAGTCTTTATAGTGATCGTACTTGGTGTGAATGCTAATAGTTATCGTTATAGCTATCTTTATATTTATCGTTCTTGGTGTGAACATTAATATAACTATTGCTATAGCTGTTATTCCTGGTGTGGACGCTACTACAGTTATCGTTATAGCTATCTTTATAGTTATTTTTCTTGGTGTGGACGTTAATATAGTTAATGTCATAGCTATATTATCATTATCGTTCTTGGTATTGATGCTGATATAGCTGTTGTCATAGCGATCTTTGTTGTTATCGTTCTTGGTGTGGACGTTAATATAGTTATTGTCATAGCGATCTTTTTTCGTTCTTGGCGTGGACGCTGATATAGTTGCTGTCATAGCTATCTTTATCCTTCTCGTTCTCGGTGTGGACGCTAATATAGTTGCTGTCATAGCGATCTTTATCGTTCTCATTCTTGGTGTGGACGCTGATATAATTGTTGTCATAGCGATCTTTATCGTACTCATTCTTGGTGTGGACGCTGATACAGTTGTTGTCATAGCGATCTTTATCGTACTCATTCTTGGTGTGGACGCTGATATAGTTGTTGTCATAGCGATCTTTTTTCATTCTTGGTGTGGACGCTGATATAGTTGCTGTCATAGCTATCTTTATCCTTCTCGTTCTCTGTGTGGACGCTAATATAGTTGTTGTCATAGCGATCTTTATCGTTCTCATTCTTGGTGTGGACGCTGATATAGTTGTTGGCATAGCCACCTTTATCATTCTCGTTCTTGGTGTGGACGCTAACATAGTTATTGTCATAGCGATCTTTTTTCGTTCTTGGTGTGGACGCTGATATAGTTGCTGTCATAGCTATCTTTATCCTTCTCGTTCTCGGTGTGGACGCTAATATAGTTGTTGTCATAGCGATCTTTATCGTTCTCATTCTTGGTGTGGACGCTGATATAGTTGTTGTCATAGCGATCTTTATCGTTCTCATTCTTGGTGTGGACGCTGATACAGTTGTTGTCATAGCGATCTTTATCATTCTTGGTGTGGACGCTGATATAGTTGTTGTCATAGCTACCTTTATCATTCTCGTTCTCAGTGTGGACGCTGATATAGTTGTTGTCATAGCGATCTTTATCGTTCTCGGTGTGGACACTGATATAGTTGTTGTCATAGCTACCTTTATCATTCTCGTTCTCAGTGTGGACACTAATATAGTTGTTGTCATAGCGATCTTTATCGTTCTCGGTGTGGACGCTGATATAGTTGTTGTCATAGCTACCTTTATCATTCTCGTTCTCAGTGTGGACACTGATATAGTTGTTGTCATAGCGATCTTTATCGTTCTCGGTGTGGACACTGATATAGTTGTTGTCATAGCTACCTTTATCATTCTCGTTCTCAGTGTGGACGCTGATATAGTTGTTGTCATAGCTACCTTTATCATTCTCGTTCTCAGTGTGGACACTAATATAGTTGCTGTCATAGCTATCTTTATCCTTCTCGTTCTCTGTGTGGACGCTAATATAGTTGTTGGCATAGCGACCTTTATCATTCTCGTTCTTGGTGTGGACGCTAATATAGTTATTGTCATAGCGATCTTTTTTCGTTCTTGGTGTGGACGCTGATATAGTTGCAGTCATAGCTATCTTTATCCTTCTCGTTCTCTGTGTGGACGCTAATATAGTTGTTGTCATAGCGATCTTTATCGTTCTCATTCTTGGTGTGGACGCTGATATAGTTGTTGTCATAGCGATCTTTATCGTTCTCATTCTTGGTGTGGACGCTGATACAGTTGTTGTCATAGCGATCTTTATCATTCTTGGTGTGGACGCTGATATAGTTGTTGTCATAGCTACCTTTATCATTCTCGTTCTCAGTGTGGACGCTGATATAGTTGTTGTCATAGCGATCTTTATCGTTCTTGGTGTGGACGCTGATATAGTTGTTGTCATAGCTACCTTTATCATTCTCGTTCTTGGTGTGGACGCTAATATAGTTGTTGTCATAGCGATCTTTATCGTTCTCATTCTTGGTGTGGACGCTGATATAGTTGTTGTCATAGCTATCTTTATCCTTCTCGTTCTCGGTGTGGACGCTAATATAGTTGTTGTCATAGCGATCTTTATCGTTCTCATTCTTGGTGTGGACGCTGATACAGTTGTTGTCATAGCGATCTTTATCGTACTCATTCTTGGTGTGGACGCTGATATAGTTGTTGTCATAGCGATCTTTTTTCATTCTTGGTGTGGACGCTGATATAGTTGCTGTCATAGCTATCTTTATCCTTCTCGTTCTCTGTGTGGACGCTAATATAGTTGTTGTCATAGCGATCTTTATCATTCTCATTCTTGGTGTGGACGCTGATATAGTTGTTGGCATAGCCACCTTTATCATTCTCGTTCTTGGTGTGGACGCTAACATAGTTATTGTCATAGCGATCTTTTTTCGCTCTTGGTGTGGACGCTGATATAGTTGCTGTCATAGCTATCTTTATCCTTCTCGTTCTCGGTGTGGACGCTAATATAGTTGTTGTCATAGCGATCTTTATCATTCTCATTCTTGGTGTGGACGCTGATATAGTTGTTGTCATAGCGATCTTTATCGTACTCATTCTTGGTGTGGACGCTGATACAGTTGTTGTCATAGCGATCTTTATCATTCTTGGTGTGGACGCTGATATAGTTGTTGTCATAGCTACCTTTATCATTCTCGTTCTCAGTGTGGACGCTGATATAGTTGTTGTCATAGCGATCTTTATCGTTCTCGGTGTGGACACTGATATAGTTGTTGTCATAGCTACCTTTATCATTCTCGTTCTCAGTGTGGACACTAATATAGTTGTTGTCATAGCGATCTTTATCGTTCTCATTCTTGGTGTGGACGCTGATATAGTTGTTGTCATAGCAATCTTTATCGTTCTCGGTGTGGGCACTGATATAGTTGTTGTCATAGCTATCTTTATCGTTCTCGTTCTCGGTGTGGACGCTAATATAGTTGTCATAGCAATCTTTATTGTTCTTGGTGTGGACGTTAATATAGTTATTGTTATAGCTATCTTTATTGTTATCGTCCTTGGAGTGGACGCTAATATAGTTATTTTTTTAAGGAAGACATCATCTATTCCTATATGCTGAGCATTTGGTACCTTTTTCTCGTGGTTGGGAATGATGCAGCGGACAAAGTTGGGGTTGGTGTTTCTGAGTGTGGCCATGAGTTTGGACAGCTGCTCCTTATAGAGCTGTCCGACTGTCCGGAACATTCCCTTACGGGTCTTAAATGCACCTGGCAGCTCCGACATGCCGGCCACCTTATCCAGACCCACGATACGGTCCACTGAGAGACAGACAGACATACAGAGAGACAGACAGTCACCACGCTGTAAGAGCTTCATCTCAGGCATGCAGTCGGTTCATGATGTGAAAACTACCCACAGTTCTGTGGGTCAAACACACGTCAGCACTGGTGACAAACCACAGACACACACGATGCTGGTGAAGAGTGGAGGGGGGGGAACACACGGGAAAATGATCGAAATCAATGCAGTGCAGGTGACACGTACGTGTGTGTGTGTGTGTGTGTGTGTGTGTTTGTGTCGTCTTCATGTATGTGGCTGTGTGTATTCAAGGGTCCAAAATAATCACTCACCTCATTGATGAAAACACAAGTTGAATTGAATGACACAGATTTCAGAACAATCACAAACAATTCATTCTGCTCGTGTTTCATGAATGAGGCTCAACAAGCACAAAACATGACTCACAATCCACTTGGGTCAGTAAAACGTTTCTGGCCAGGAAAGATGACGACAGGAAAAGGGATTACCGGCATAACTGATGTGTGTTATGCAATGTATTCATAAAGCATTTATAAAAATTTCTGTTAACTGAAATAAGGCTATATTATTATTAACAAAAAAAAAAAATTCTAAATACTGGTTGTAAAAACTAAATTCAGTAAACCTACAAATTCTGAAAAAAATGAAATGTTTAAGTTGAAGCACTAAAATGGAAATAAAAATATTACACTGGACTAAAATTAAAACTAAATAAATAATATAAATTAAATATAAAGAAATTGAAATTGAATTAAAAAATATATTAAACTTATATAGTAATATTAAAAAGAACCACACAAAATGACTATATAATTATAATTCATATAATTTACCATTTCGTATACAGCCGTCACAGGTTTGGAAAAAGTGAATTTTGGACCCTGTGAGTGTAAGTGTGCGTGTAACTGCATACTGTGGTCATGTTTCACTGGTGAGAACAGAACCAAACCCATGCAGTTTTATACCCATTTCTGCAGTACCACAGACCAACAGCGGGGGCGCCAAAGCACACTATATTACACAGAGAGGAGAGACAGCAGAAATATCAGAGATATATCTCAACACCTCAGAGAAACACAGTCACGCAGGACAGCTGATGGAGATGGAGGAGGAGAAGAACGTCACGGGAGAGAGAGAGAAAAACCAAAGATGTCACCTGGCTCTAAATGAAGGAAAGGAAAACGCTGATAGAAATAAGCTCTCTGACAGTTCTGGACCTCTGAGAGAGACAGACAGACGGGAGACGGTGTGTACAGAGGTCCAGGAGGACATGAAACAAGGGGTGGACGGATGGATGGATGGAGAGGGGAAGAAACAGAGGACCAAACACCAGCAGAAGAGAACAAATCCTGTGAGTTTTTCCACCCATGTCGCATGAAAAAGGCGCCCAGAGTGTAAATACGTTAGTCATTGTTTCCCTTTGTTGAGTTTAAAAGCGTCATGCCCTTGTGTCCTACACATTTCTTCATCATTTATTGTCTTCCTCCACAACCTATTCATTTAAAAGCTGAACCAATGTGATCTATCGACTCACCGTCTTTCCACAGCTCTGAAACAAACTTGTCGGTGGATTGATTGAGCAGAGTGGCCACGTTATCGTTCAGCGGGTCCATGTTCTTCATCAGCCACTCGTCCGCCTTATAATCCACCTGAGAAACACAATCACAGATGTTTAAAATTCCCAATTAAGACCCTGTAATCACACACAGGTTCAGCTGAGGAGCACGCCAGCACCTTTCCAGCGTAGTGGATGATGCAGAAATCTGCCTCGTCCTTCAGTTTCTTGGGTTTGTGGAATTTGGGGTGCGTCCCCTGCTCCTGTAGGACCTTCTCCACAAAGCTCTTGTCCGTGGCTTTGGGGAACCAACACTCCTCGTCCAGGAGAGCCAGGATTCCTGGAGGACTCGCCTGGAAACACACAATACAGATTACAATCAGCAGAAGATCATAACTTAGGAAGATCAGGAAATTAAACTGGATTTAGTATTTTCAAAATGGATCCAAAGTTCTCGTTTCCAAATTTTACACATCAGAATCTGAGTACTACCTACACTATTTTTGACCAATAACCATTCTGGCCCAGTTTAGACCAGCTAATGACTATTTTGACCATCTTGATCCAGCTAATAGCCATTTTTAACCAGTTTGGACAAGCTAATGGCCATTTTAATCAGTTTAGGCCAACTAATGACAATTTAAGTTCAGCTAGGATATGCTAATGACCATTTTCAACCAGTCTGGACAAGCTAATGACCATTTTAATCAGTTTAGACAAGCTAATAGCCATTTTGAATCAGTTTAGACCAGATAATGACTATTCTGGACCATCTTGGTCCAGCTAATAACCCTTTTCAACAGGTGTGGACCGGCTAATAACCATTCTCAACTAGTCAGGACAAGCTAATGACCATTGTTAACCGATTTAGACCAGCTAATAACCATTCTGGACCAGTTAAGATCAGCTAATGACCATTTTTAAACATCTTGGTCCAGCTAATAGCCATTTTAAACAGTTTGGACCAGTTAATGACTATTTTGTCCAGCTAGGGCAAGCTAATGACCATTTTCAATTGCTTTGGTCCAGCTAAAACCCATTTTTGACCAATTCGAACCAGCTAATGAAAATTTTTGACCATGTTGTTCAGCTAATAACCACTTTCCACCAGTTAATGACCATTTTTAACCAGCCTGGAGCAGCTAATGACTATTTTTGACCTGCTAGATACCATGCAATCAACCTACCTTTTTATATACATCAACAGAAGATCATGAAGACAATGAAATCAAACTGAATGTAGTATTTTTAAAATAGTGGATTCCAAGTTCTTGATTCCCAATATTAAATACCAGAACATGCTTAATATCTACCCATGAAGATCACACGGTTGTTTTAGGAGTTGATCAGAAATAATAACTGGTTATTAGTTTACCTTCTCTATCTGCTCTAACCAGTTTGTCCAGGATGATGTACCAGGTGAACCATGGCCCCTCTGGCAAGCTAATCTAGCTAATCAATGATCTAAACCAGCTTGAAGTAGTTTGGATTTGCTAGAAACCATGTCAAATCAGCTACTACCTTTCTATCTACATCAACAGAAGATCATGAAAAAAAATTATGGAAATCAAAACAGATTAAGTATTTTTTTTAAAATAATTGGTTTCCAAGTTCTCAGTTTCTAGTCTTAACATGAAAACATCTCTTAAAGGTCATATAATCATTCTAGGAGTGGAGAGTTGCTCACGGGCTTCTCGATGAGGTCAATGCAAGGCTGCAGGTCGAGGCCGAAGTCAATGAAGCTCCATTCAATGCCCTCGCGCTGGTACTCCTCCTGCTCCAGGATGAACATGGTGTGGTTGAACAGCTGCTGGAGTTTCTCATTAGTGTAGTTAATGCACAACTGCTCGAACGAGTTCAGCTGCAGAGAAAAACAGAAACACAGTTACAGCTAGGAATTATGGGTAATCCCACTCACTGTAAGCAACGTTGAGGCTGAAAGATTCTGGCATACCTCAAAGATCTCAAAGCCGGCGATGTCCAGGATGCCGATGAAGGAGGCGCCCTGACGTTTGGTCTTATCCAGAGCTTTGTTGATGCGCATTACCAGCCAGCGGAACATTCTCTCGTACGTGGCTTTGGCCAGAGCCTCCACTGCAAACTCAGCCTGCTCCTGCGTCTGGGCCTTCTGCACATAGTCACGGCCCACTTTGATGCGGGGTGAGAGGATGGCACGTGTGAAATCGGTCACGTTCATGCCCATCAGATGGCACACCTTCTGGGCGGCTGGAGAAATGAAAGGAAAGTCGTTTAGAAGTAGTAACTGATAACAACACACACATGTTGCTGGTTTACCTTCTCTAACCAGCCTGACTAATACATTCTACCGGGTCAACCTTGGCCTCATCAGCTGGCAGTCTAACTAATTAACCGCACCAGCTAATATTTTTGACCAGTTGGACCAACTAATGATCATTTTCAATGTATTTGGACCAGTAAATTAAAAAAAAAAAAAATGAATCAGCTAATGACTATGTTTGACTAGTCTGGAGTAGTTAATGACAATTTTTTGGCCAGCTCGTAGCAGTTTATGACTATTTATGACATTTTTGGACTAGCTAATAACCATTTTTGACCAGTTTGGACCAGCTAAAGCCAATTTTCAGCAATTAATGTCAATTAATGACAATTTTTGACTAGTTTGGGCAAGTTAATGACTATTTCTGATCAGTTGGACGAGCTAATGATAATTTCCGATGACTTTGGACCAGCTAAAAACTATTTCTGGCCAGCTTCGACCAGCTAATAACCGTTTTTGACCACTTACACCAGCTAATGACTATTCTTGACCAGCTGCACTAACAAATGACCATTTTAAGCTGTTTGGACCAGCTAATGACCATTTTAAGCACCTGCACCAGCTAATGACTATATTCACCAGCTAGCAGTAGTCAGTGACCAGTTTGGATCAGCTAATGGGTATTTTTGAGCAGTTTGGGCCTGCTAATGACCATTTGTGACCACATTAAACAGGCTAATGACCATTTTAAATCAGCTAATAACCAATTTCGACCAGTTGGGTTGGCTAATGACCATTTTAGATCAGCTAATTACCATTTTTGACCAGTTAAATCAGCTTTTGGTCAGTCGGAAAGAGCTAATGACCATTTTATTCAGCTTAGAACAGCTAATGTTCATTTTTGCCCAGTTAAGACCAACTAATAACAATTTCAACAAGCTTGCCCCAGCTAATGACCACATTAACAAGTTTACACCAGCTGTTAGAAACCATGTAAAGCCACCTGCTAACTTTATGGTGACAATATAGCTACAGATTAGCAACACAAGGCCTGACAAAAGTGTTTGTGAG
Source organism: Cirrhinus mrigala (assembly GCA_036247105.1). NCBI lineage: Eukaryota > Metazoa > Chordata > Actinopteri > Cypriniformes > Cyprinidae > Cirrhinus > Cirrhinus mrigala. The sequence continues at coordinate 40,482,455 of CM070009.1, read as the reverse complement.
GTCATTAAGATGTGTTTACCTGTGTCATCAGGCATGGAGGCCTGGTCGGAGTGACGCTCCTTCTTGAAGGACATATTACCCAACTGTAGCACAGATGAAATGACCCTCAACAGACCTGCAGGGGTCGACACACAATTAAAAACCTCAAACATGCTGCAGATAATACTGCCATGTTTGAAAACGGCAGTTTATATATTTACCGATATGTTCTTCCTCAGAGAAACCCATGATCCTCATGGCCTCCACGGTCTCCACGTACATGTCTTTGTCCTGCTGTCCCGGGATCGTCACGTTTCCGTTGGACAGGAATCGGTACTTATTGTAGCTCTCCAGACAGAGTTCAGCTGATGAACAAAGAAACCGATTGATAAATTTACATTCATTCATAAACATTAAAGCCTCACCCCACTATTCCAGTAATATAACAGCATCAAAACAGTTTTGATGTATGAAAGTAGCAAAAGACACTCACAGCGCAGTTTGTCTCCTGCACCAGTCAGCATGTAGTAGAACATGTGGAAGGTTCGTTCTTCTTTCGCTTGACGGATTGCGCGGGACTTTTCCAAAAGGTCTGATGGTCCGAGTCAAGGACACACAACAGAACAGATGTACGAATATTAACATGAAGGCTTTTAACAGCCTGGGTCTTTATTAAGTCTCAAATTTTGTCCCATTAATTATTTGTTTTACGTTTTTGCAATTAGCAGATGCTCTAAACTCGGTGTATAGGCATAGAAACTATAATTAACATAATGACCCAGATTTAACAATTTCAAAAAAAAAAAAAAAAAATGAAAAAGCACTTTTTTCATTTTCAATTTTTCACATTTTTAAACTATGCCATATTAAGTAGCTCATAAAGATACAGGTTTCAATATTGGCTCCGACGATGTAGCCATTAACGTCAAAGTTGATTCTGATGAATTTGCCCTAAAACACAGAAAAGATGAAGAATAAGTAACACATATTCACAGCCAGACTAATGTGTGAAAAGTCTACCATAACAAGAAGTCTTACGAATCGAGAAGAATTGTCGTTCTTGACTGTCTTGGCATTGCCGAAGGCTTCGAGGATGGGATTGGCCTGCAGCAGCTGCTTCTCCAGCTCACCCTGCGCTCAAAAACACACCAACCCATGACTGAGATCAGTTCGAACAAATCACTGTGAAGAGCTGACCATGTCTGGCTGTCAAAAGCAAAGCTTTTAAACACAATATCATAAGCTTTTTGTGCACAAGAGAGCAAATAAGCTGAAACAGACACACAAAGATAAGCATGTTCTGATCCCGGGTTCCGAAACACCACCAAAATGAGCGGCCCGTCACCTCTGAAAACATCAAACCAATGACCAAACTACTCTTTTATTTGATACCCACTTCACACAAACACAAACACTCATTCACTCTAAAGGAATGTTTTGGTTTAAACACAACATCAGATCTGTGCAGCATCTGCAGCCAGGGTTATTATCGTAAGTCATAATTATTATTATAAATACTAAAATAACTAAAACTAAATAAATGAATAAAAAAAAACTATATAGGCATTTTAAAAATAATAATTAAATGAAATAACTAATAAAAGTAATAAAATCACTGAATTTGTAACTAAAATTAATTAAAAAAAAAACTATAATAGCATATTAATGACACTAAAAAAAAACACTACCTCTCAAAATCACTTTAACTTATGGCTCAAGTGTGTATAAATGAATGGGAATCATGTTCATAGCAAAACACTTAGAATAGGGCTTAAAAGGAAAAATGTGAAGTTAATACATTCATTCTTCAGTTAAAAATGTCTACATACTCCCATGATAATTACACAATTTTTTTCTAGGTGGATGGACATCTAGTGGGCGGAGTTTGATCCATCTCATTTACATTAGTTGAACTCCACCCACAGCAATGACATCACTGGAACGTCCTCCGCTTACAAAAGTATTTCCACAATTTAGAAAATATTTCCCACATGCCAAGTCGTTGCACAAGTTTAACTCCTACTGACTGTCCCTTTAAGTTAAAATAAGCGGAATTATTCCCCATCTGACAGAGAAATGATAATCATCTTGTTCAAATCATGTAATCATGTGTAGTTTTCCCGCCAGCTCCTCTGTAAACCGTTTCACATGCTCTCTCGTAAAGCGAGGCTCGTTAAACGCGCCAGAACATTCCAGCAGCGTGAGCTTCGTGTTCGCTGACGTCATCGTTCCCGCCGCGGGAGGCTTACGCTGATTTCTTTAGGTGAATGAACCAAAAGCATAAATGCAAACACGCGCGCACACACACACACACACACACACACACACACACACACACAAACACACACATACATACAAATACATATAATTCAAACACCAGAGATCAAACCCGATTCCCCTGAGCGCAGAAACACAGACAGATTCACCATAGTATTCAGACACATGAGACTGAGAGCCGGACAAAGCGTTAATATGATCACTAGGGCTGAGTTGAAAATATCTAAAATTCTCATTTTGATGAAGCGATTCTTAAGTCTAAAGAATATATCTGTGCTGTTTCCGGTTGATGAGTGAACAAAACTTAATGAAACACTGTTTGTAAAGCGCCTCCTATCCAATAAACTGCAATAAACTTTGTACCTTATTACTTTCGATATGAAATGGGTCTTAGCTTTCAAATTCTGACAAAATTGAAACGGTAAATGCCGTTGACGCTCCTTGTGATGTGACGGTTAGCCGTAGTTGCCTCATTTCAAACGAACTCGGTTCAAATGAAATTCGAACTGTTCGAACGAAGTTCAAAACTCGCGCGCGTCAACCGATCACCTCTTACCCTTTCTGCCGGTTACTACAACGAAATAATTACGAATGTACATCAGAAGGTATGTAGAGATACATTACAGCTTACTGAAATAATTCATGCCTCGTATATCAATCAGTCAGTGTTTAAACTGCGGAAAGACGTCAGTAAAACCGCCTGTAAAAAATGTCAGGTCACATTTACCTCGGGAATGACATTCAGTGTCCATAAACGCCATAAATAGCCAGACAAAGTAACTCTGGAAAGAGAATTTTGTGAAATATGTGTATTATATTACATATTCATTATATTTTCCTATTCTTAAGTATTTAGTATCGAATAAATCCCTCACAAAAAGTTATGACATGTATGTTCTTTTTAATTGTTTATATTTAAACAGCAAACCAAATTAGAAATATATCACTGAAAAGTTATTATAATAAATATTTATTATAAAGACATTAAAAATGTTTGTTTACAAATCATTATACTGTACCTGATTAACTGTATATCCAAAAGAATTAATACTGAATCGGAAACTTGTGAATCGAATCTCAATACCCAGCTCTAATGATCACATAAATCTCAATTTGCACAATTTATATTGGCAAATCTCAGGAAAACAAATAAAATAAAATCTCATGATCGTGATCATATTTAACCCCCATACTAACAAACTGCTTTAAAACTAAATGTACCATTCAACCATTTGTTTTTGCATTTGACATTATTTTCAATAATTTCAATAATTTACATTAAAACAATCTCTTTCTCTTAATGCAAACTATTGATTTTGGGGTGAAATACGAGCCGGCCTCTGTGAGATTGGTCTGGTTCTCGGTGTCATGTGTCTGAATGGCTGTGCGTTCGGCTTCGGTCGTTCACCCAGCAGCGGACCGATAACGGTGAGACGTGAATGAGACAGAGAGAGACAGATGGGAGAGATGGAGAGATGTAACTCACATGTGACAGGATCGAGCTGCTCTGTTGGTATAAAGAAAAAAAAAAAAACACTCAAACCATCAACTTACTTACAGCCAAAGGCCAAATCCAGCGATCGGCCGATCATGACCGACAGTAACATGAGGGACAGATTTGGACAGAATCCCACAGAATCACATCATTTATTTTTACAAAACACTCACAGGTTTTACAGGTTTGCACAATGTTCCCATGAATTAGAGACAAACTAGGACAAACTTTTATCAAACCTGCACTAAGTTCAACTATTCAAGCCCAAATTCAATAACCAAAGTTATTGTAAGAAAACAATATTTTTTCCATTTATGAAAGACTATCATAATTTATCACTACAAATAAAAATTTGGTTGCTAAATCTGCAATCTTGTTAACAAATCAAACAAGCTTGCAGAACAACATTTAAAATATATAAAATATAAAAGTAATATAAAGGATATTAAATAAATAAAAATATAATAATATAGAAAGTTATAAAGAAATAACTTTTAAGATTTGCAATGCTATATTTGGTTTGTAACATTACAATGGATTTCTGACATCCCTGAAATGTCTGAGTGGATTAAAATGGACTGGGCTGTTTGTGAACCATATCCAGGCCTGCTGCAGGACTTACAGCTTCTCTAATGGATTACGATGTCTGTGCATTAAAGTTCCTCCCAGCCCCCAAAAACAACCCGCATTCCTTCGGCTCGCCCTGATCTGATAAGACCATGTGAAACCAGATGAAAGCAGGGTGGAGAACGCAAGACAACTGGCTAAAGGCTAAATGAGGAAATGCGACCTTCAGTCTGCCACTGATTTACATGAAGAACATCTCTGAAACCGAAAGACTGAACGGTCTCATAAAGCACTAACCTGATCTTTCTTGGTTTTGTGGGACGAGGCCACGTGGGCCAGATACTGAATGACCTTCTTGGTGTTTTCTGTCTTTCCGGCTCCAGATTCGCCCCTGGACACACATAAATACACAAACGTGAGAAATCAACACATCTTTAATAATCAAAACATAAAAGCACACATGCAGGATTATGTGACTCACGTGCAGAGAATCGATTGGTCCTCACGGTCTGCGGGAGGAGACAGAAATATGAAAATTAATAATATACACAGTGCAAATAAAATATCTCTTATATTTGATTTCAGTCTTGATTTTTGTATTTTGGGTGAGCAGGAAATATTTTATTTGGTAGGATTTTTTTTAAATATATATATATATCTATATATATATTTTATTGATTTTATGTATTTTGAGTGAGATTATTTGGAAAGAAAATTATTTTATTTTATACATTTAAATATTTTATATATTTTATGTTTTATTTAGATTTTATTTATACATTTATTTTATTTTTTATTCTTTTTATTTGAAAAATCGAGATGTGTTTTATGTATTTTGAGTGTGATTATTTGGAGGGAAATAATTATATATATATTTTTTTTTGGACAACTTCTAATAGAAGCCGTTTCAGAAGCGGATAAAGTTTACAATACATTTACGAATATAAAAACAAACATTTCTTCTTAAACTTGAACTGTTGACTCAAGCATGACGAGAGCATTTGATAAACTAAACAAGCTTAAGTTTGATCGATTCTGTTAACTTGAGCGTTTGCTGATCTTTTGTCATGTTGGTTAGTTGGTTTTACCAACTGAGCAGCTATAAATTCCTCCAGGCGGAAAAACACACCACCCATTCGCTCTCAACAAACCCTTCTGAGCTTCTTAAGCAGGAAGAGCTCAAACCACAAAACAGGAAGTCAATATCTGGCTTCCTGTGACTGGAGAGGGAGTCGCCTTTCCAGAAAACTTTAGTACGATAACGGTTCTTATACTAATTAACCGCTACAATTGCCAAATGGCAGTCTAATTATACGAAAGCTCAGACCATAATAATAAATGAGCAGATTTTTACGTTTCTGAAGGATCATGTGACACTGAAGACTGGAGTAATGATGCTGAAAATATAGCTTTGACTCACAGCAATACATTACATTTTCAAATAAGTCACATAGAAAACGATTATTTGAAATTGTAATACTATTTCACTATTTTTACTATATTTGAAGCAAATAAATGCAGTCTTGCAGAGCAGAGGAGACTTCTCAACGTTATTACTAGTGTTACAGGCTTCATCATGTCACTAAATCTGAGCAACAATAAACAAATTTCTTGGGAAATGTTCTCTAAACTATTCCATCCAGAAAAAATGTCCTTAAAACAACCCCCTTAGGACGATTAAACCCTGCTGCAGGAGAAACAGCTCTGATCATGTATGAACATGAGCTGCTGTCACGACTGTAACGAGCAGCGGTTGAAGCACGGCACAGGAATCGGGTCAGAGTCTCGCTGCAGGAGGCCTGTGGAGGATTTGAGAGGCGTATTAAAGCCTGACGGGGGGCCACCAGCAAATGAGGTCTCGCTGAACACAAATCAGCTGCGGACGGCGCCACGGGACAAACGTTCAACAAGAAAAATATGCATTTGTGGACCCTTATTGTGTTAGGGATTGTGCAACTTTTACAATCAAATCAAGATTTTGTTTATTCAAGATTTATTAGTATGAATAAAGTTGAACCCATGCAACAAACACATTTTTCGTTCATTTTGATTTTGCATGTGGATTCTGTGGATTTTAAATGTAATTGTGTTTATGAACCAACAAATCTAACAATTATTTTTAACATATTATTTGTGACAAAACTTGACTATTTGTAGATGTAACAAACAGAAATGTAGAATTGCTGTTCAAGTTTGCATACAAGAAAGCAGAATTAAATAGTTGTTTTTAGTACTACTTTTTTCACAATATTTATTTTTTATTTTAATGCAACTATTTTTGAATCAACAGACCAGACAAATTACTACATATTATTTTCATTTTTCTCTGTTCTATTTGTAAATATTCCTTTTTAAGAAAAAGAGTTAATTTTAAAAATAATTATTTTGTATATTTTACAAAATAAAGTTATACAACTAATGTAGAATCATGATGGAAGCCACTAAATAAAGAATAAAAAAAAAGGCAATTGCGTTGTTTTATATTCGGACTTTTTTTTCTTGCAATTGCGTGATACAAACTCGCGATTCTGACTTTTTTTTTTTTCAGGATTGTGAGATATAAACTTGCAATTGTGTGTTATAAACTTTTTTTTTGATAAACTTGCAGTTGTGAGTTATCAAGTCAGAACTGAGACTGACTTTATAACTCACCATTTCAAGTTTATATCTCACAGTTCTGAGCAAAAAAAAAAATCAGAATTGCGAGAAAAAAGTCTGTTATCGCAATTTCGGGTTTATATCACACAATTCTGACTTTACAACTTGGTATTGTGAGTTTATATCACACAATTCTGCAAGAAAAGTTTTTTTATCTCGCAATTCTGACTTTATAAATCACAACTGAAAGTTTTTGTCTCACAATTCTGAGAAAAAAGTTGCAATGACTTTTTTGTTTTGAAAAAGGCATCCTGTTTTCATAGTTGTTTATTGTTCTGACAGCAGAGAAAAGCTGATAAAATCTATTTACATTTCATGACATAAGTATGCATAATTAATTATGTAATTATTTATGTTTTGTCTGAGCTGGAGTAATGAAATAAATCTATTGTGTAAGTGCTAAATTTCTTTCAGTTGCAGTTCAGTCAGTTCCTTTTCCTGTCATTCAGACTCTGCATCCTGTAAGACGAGTGTGAAAGTGTGTGTGCACTTGTACAGCTATCTTTGTAAGGACCAGTTTGAGTTTTATACCAGATATATCAGAGTGAGGACATTTTGGCCAGTCCTCACTTTCTGAGACCTCTTTAAACACCCATTTGAGGATCAAGACTTGGTTTTAGTGATCAGGTTATAACTGGGTAAAGGTTAGGTTTGGCTGAGGCACTTAGTTCTGATGGGTGGGGTTAGGGTAAGGAGCTAGAGACTGCATTGTGTCAATGAATGTCCTCACAAAGATAGCTGTACAGGGTTGTGTGTGTGTGTTTACCCTGCATCATGCTCCTGTAGGCCGTGTCTGTGATGGCATAGATGTGTGGTGGCATCTCGTGTCGTTTTTTGCCCTTGTACATCTCTACGATCTCCTCTGAGTAGATGGGCAGGTTCTTGTAGGGGTTGATGACCACACAGAACAGACCCGAATACGTCTGTGGAGAACAGAGACAGTAAGTCACAACCAAGCCACAAACACTTCGACATGAACACTAGCATTCAAAAGTTTGGGACTTTTGAAAGAAGTCTCTTCTGCTCACCAAGGCTGCATTTATTTGATCAAAAAAAACCCCCAAAAAAACAGTAAAAACAGTGAAATATTTTTACAATTTTAAAGAACTGTTTTCTATGTAAATATATGGTAAAATGTAATTTATTGCTGTGATCAAAGCTGAATTTTCAGCATCATTACTTCAGTCTTCAGTGTCACATGATCCTTCAGAAAACATTCAAATATGCAGACTTGCAGCTCAAGAAACATTTCTGATTATTATCAATGTTGAAAACAGTTGTGCTGCTTCATATCTTTGCAGAAGCCATGATCCATTTTATGTTTTTGGATTCTCTGATGAATAGAAAGTTCAGAAGAACAGCATTTATTTGAAATAGAAATATTTTTGTCTTTACTGTCTTTACTGTCACTTCTGATCAATTTAATGCGTCCTTGATAAATAAAAGTATTAAAACTGGAGGTTTGGGATCCAGTGTGGTTTACAGTTGGTATGAAACTAACCTGGCCTAATTAGCGCAGGTGAACCAAACCTGAATTTGGGCCTTGAGAACTACACAAAACATCATTAACTTGAATATTTTGCATTTAGCAGAGCGTAATTTAACATGTTTTACCATGTGTAAACAGATTTAAAACCAGCACAGAAAACTTAAGTCCACAAAGTCCATCTGCTTGTGATGGATTTGTCCATCACAGTTTGATGGAGTTCTTACTGCAGAAAGCGCAGGCGAGCAAGTTTCATTCGTCGCATTTGTTGCAATGGTTATTTTTTCATTATGACAAAATTATCAGCAAAAGAAGAAGTGAAACCAGCTTTTATGAAGTTTCAGAAAAATTGTGTAACTTTTTTCTTTTCTGTTAATGCAACTCTATTTGGCCCACTGCGAAAAGTAAGATTTTTTTTAAAAACCTGCAAGTGGTTTTCACCAGTGAAACACTCACCGGACAATGCTAGTTTGTTCTAGACTGTTGCTATGGTCATTTCTATGCAGTTACCATGGTAACCAGGTTCCGCTAGCACTCACATTGACTGGCTTAACCTAGCCTGACTTATCTAAACCAGATTAGATGAGCCTGATCAGATAGATATCCTTTCTTAGACACATTTCTGCTCCCCTCGTCTCATTCTCCATCTTTCTTCAACTCAATCCCCCCCGGCACATAATTTCCTGTCCCTCAGGAGCACATTGTTCCTACGGCTTCCTGTTTAGAGAAACGGCACTAAACAATTTCAGCGAGCAGGTCAGCGAGACCCTACTATCTACATTCGAGGCTGTCGAATCTTGTAATATTCCTCAAAAACAATACCTTTGACCCATAAAAAAAAAACATTGAATGAGAAAACAATCAAACTGATGTGACTGTGGGCTTGTGGGATTTCAGGTCCTAGTTCTCCTATATTAACCCTATGAAGCCTACTGTATTATATTTCATACAAAAAGGCATCTAAATGATCAACGTGATCAAAACTTTGTGGTTAAACCTATTGTTTACAATCTACTGTACGCCTCCTGCTGTCTGATTGATAGTTGTTGTTTTTTTTGTTTTTTTTTAATCAGTAATATTTAAAGTCTTTTTGCAGTCAAATATTGATTGATATTTATCAAGTAAACATAAGAATATAACTTTAGTAACATTTCCAGATGAACACTTTCTGGACTGAAGCAGCTTGGCTTCACTTGATTCTCCAAAAATCATTTTTTAGAAAAATTAGTGCATCTTAAATCTAATCATCAGGACCTTTTTGAAACATTTGTTTCCAGAAGCTTTACAACCCTTTTTGGAGCTTTCACAACCCTCCAAAACATCTCACATCTTCTGAGGAACATTATTTGTTCATCTCTCAGTCATCATTGGATTGCACTGCAGCATTTGTTTGGATAATTTAAATCTCATCTTACTAAAACATATTATTGAAGATATAGAGTATATAAAGATTTTACAAAGATGTCATTGATTTACATTACAAGCAAGTCTCTGAATAAAACTGAGCTGCTTTTCCTTCATATGCTCACTGTATACGACTATACGAGCCATAAAAGCCTGATATCTCAAAGTTAAAACTTTGCACATGATCCTAAGGTAATAATTGTGTTTTCTCAGACTCACGTATATGAGGCCGGAGTAGTATCGCTCCTTCAGGTTGTGCAGCACAGATGCCTCGTTCAGGCAGGTGAGCTCGGCCATGTCCTCCACCTTGCTGAACTTGGGCGGGTTCATCTTCTGGATGTCGTCCTTGTTGACCCGCACTTTCTTGCCAGAGTCGGACAGCTCCACCACCACCTCATCGCCGTGCTCTTCCTTTATCGAGCCGGGCTCGAACCCCAGACGCTCCGACGGCACCCACACCAGCTTCTTGGTGGCCCAGTCGGCCTGTGCCAGCGGGTTGTTGACCAGGTTGCGGTCCACGTACAGGAACTTGTCGGCGTCCGACATGGTTGCTGGGGGCGAGAGAAGACAGAGCATGACTTTACGGTTCAGCGAAACGATTGTTTATGGACCATTCATGTACACACAAAGTTTACAGAAGTGCACACATTAATAACAACATGTTTAATAATGTACAGAGTGTTTATTTCAAACATTGACCAGCAGAATAAACAAGAAACGGCAAAAACAGAAGATTACATGATCCATCTGAAGAAGCTTTTTCAGTTTATTTTCTTAATAAATGTCCTTGTTATTTTTTACATGCTGTTCTAGACTAAAACGTGTTTATAATGTCTGAGAATTTTTCTCCCTACAGTTTTCTGTTAATGTAACCTAGGGTGGACCATTGCAATATATACAGGCTATATATAAAATTAACAGCAGCTGAAAAAGGCTCTTCAACTGATGCTAATAAATGAGCGCGAACGAGAAACAGACCTACGATAGAGCGCTTTTTTGCTTTTCTTGCTTTTCTTATGCAAGTCCTTAGGAATGCTGGATCTGTATCGCACGTCCAAACAAATGTTAGGTCAGCAGCTCGTAAAACACAGCAGATATTAGGAAGGTGAGCTCACGCTCCTGGCGGCCACATGAAATGACAGCACCGGCTGTAATTACAGTCGCAGCATCTCAGACGCACACACTCGTGGTGATAAACGCTGTACGCGGGACGTTTTGTTTTAAATGCGGTCGGGCCAAACACATTGTTGATTATACCATTCAGAGATGTGTTTAGACAATGGCGCGCTTGTTTAAACTACGTGTCAGAGAGCAGCGGATCTCCGGTGGGTCACAGGCCTGTTCAGATCACAAACAGAAGGAAAAAACAATGCTAAACGCAAATAAAACAACGCACTTAGCCAAATGTTCATGAAGAGTTAGTATAATACAATAAATAAATCAGAAAACACTTCACATTACTTTTACTTTTACATCTGCTCATTTCCAAATTTACATTTATTCCATATTCGAAGTGCCTTAGAAACAATGAATATGACAAGGCGATTCATTCAAAGGAGGCTATAACATTAAAAATGGTAAAAACAAAAGAAGTTTGGGTAATGCATTAAAAAAGTAACAAACTGCGTTACTTACATACTTTTTATGGAAAGTAACGCATTGTTACTTTTGTTACACGTACTTTTTGTCATGTGAGCTGGGCTTGCTTATTTCTTCTTTTTAATAACAAAAAACCCATACTTGTAATGCATTACCCCAACACTGATTACAATATTGTGCTACTCCATTAAAAAAGTAACAAACTGCGTTACTTAGTTACTTTTTATGGAAAGTAATGTTGTTACTTTTGTGTTACTTTTTGTCATGTGAGCTGGGCTTGCTTATTTTTAATAACAAAAAACCCATACTTGTAATGCGTTACCCCAATATTGCACTCAGTAGAATACAGTTAAATTGGACAAATGAAACATGGACAGGTTGTGTGACACCCTCATCCTCCAAAAACCAAAACAACAGTAGATAAATCTAAAAACAGATGGTTCAGTGTGTTTTCTGAGGTGAATTATTATCTGCTAAATCATTAAACAATAGTGGCGTGTGACTCCGGGTGGTTTGGATCTCGCGGTGTTGACAAAAAGCTCTTGGCGGGAAGGAACTCGTCAGGTGGGTGAACTCACGCAGGTGTCAGGTTAGCGCAACTCAGTGCAGTCGCCCCAGGGACACAAACAATCACCGAGTTCAACTGAACCACAACACTGCAAGCCCAAACAGGCGCAAGATGGCCGCCAGCAGTTCCCACGCTCCACTGCATCTCAAAGTGCTGGAGCTACAAGAGAGGGAGGGACGCAACAGGTCTTACCAGATCAGACACAAACACACACAAGCATAAGTGGCAATCATGCGAACGCCTTCAATGGACATTCCAGACCTTTTTGCCAATTATATAATGGGGAGGAACAAGAAATGATGGGCAAAACCAATTGGAACAAGCCTGGAAATTACTATAAGTTCCCTAAAGACACTAGCATTGGTGGGCCAAACAGATTTAGCATTCAGAAATTTAGAACTTTCTGCACATTCCAGACTTGGAATCACAATTCCAAAATTCCCTGATATTTTCCAGTTGGACTAGCAAAAAAGGTTCCTCTGATAGCAGCACACAGTTTCCTGTGACTCCGTGGCGTTTCTCCGCGCCCGGGGAACTGGTTTGGGTGGTTAGTGATTTACAGCAGCACACTCCATTGAGTCTGTCAGGCCAATGAGTTATTTTAGTGCTTGACTCTCTTCCACACCCTGAGCAAGAAACAGATTCCCACATGGGAGGACTTTGGCTGATCCAGATTTAAAAGAGGTGGTGTGTTTGTAATGGCAGACGCTCTTATGTATTGAGCTAGTAGTTTAACAGCCATGACCAGTGCTGATATCTAGAGAGCGGGTGACTAATACAAAGCCAGTTTATGACAGCGCTAGAGAGAAAGTCAATCATATCAGCAAGCACACTAAACTTTGGTCTTTTTGAGATGATCTACATAAACGGCCAACACACCCTGGTCAAACACATCTGAATGGATTTTGAAAAAACATCTGTTTGGACTCAAAATGGCCAAACACTGGTTAGTTAATGGGAATGATTAATGTAGTATTACTGGCTAATCAGTGGCTCAATAGGCACCAGCGTTGGTGGAGTTTGCATGTGAAAAATTCTTGAGAAAACACATCTGCAACACTCCATTAGCGCCTAAACGGCAGACAGATAGCGACACGACCACTGGGCCGTTCTCATGACCCCAAACAGCTGCACGCCATCAAACTACATGCATCTCCTGGGACGTCCATTTTTAGTCGGGAGTTAAAAATTATACAATCACAAACGCAGGATTTAAAACTAAATGCACTAATTGCACAAAACGAACAGCAGGATGAACGTTAACTGCGCGGCTGAACCGAGAATGATGGGAAATGTAGTTTAAACACTCGTAAATCAGCATGGAGGAATATTTTCTCACAAAACGCTTTTCAGCTAAACTGTGCAGTTGATATTTAAGCTGAAGACGTAATCTGCTTACGCTGTGATTCTGTAATGACAGACGTGAGTTTGCACATTTCATGTTTTCCACAATTACAACATGTGGTGTCGTTCATCTCGTAAATACAGTCATTAGTCCCTCTTATGCTCGACCACCCATCGGCGCTCCAGCGTACAGTGTGTTTATCAGCTTTATCAAAGAGCAGTTGAGTTATTCCACCCATTTCTTTTCCTATTCGATTCATTTCTGCTGTTTTTTCCCCCCATCCTTTTTTCCAGAAATGGACCAACAGTCCCTCCGATGATTGCACCGCACACAAAAACCACAAGCACTTTCTCAATACTCTAATCAGACTGTACGCCTTTATCCAGCTTGGTACACTTTACGCATTAAGACATGTTCCCAAGAAAATGCGGTTCATAATATTCATGTAAATCTCATAATTACAACAAAATCCTTTTAGATGAGTTCAAAAATCATTTTTAATGATTTTAGATTTAAAGTGTTTTCTGATGTGATTGAATGCAATTGGGCTAGTTTTGAGTAAAAATTGGGCGGGTTTTGCTGTTAAAACCTGCCAACCCTGGATTTCCACACGTCAAAATAACAAACATGCATTATCCATTGACAATGACTACAACAGTGTTGCCAAGTCTTTTCCATGGAAATGGGCTACTTTATCACTGCCACAAGTTGTTTTTCATGTTCGCGGGTTGAAGCAACCCCAGTGACATGATATTTAGCCCCTGGAATGCGAATTTTACCAGAGGAACCTCGCCAAAAAACATGCAATTTACCACCCCAGAACGTGATTTTTACCTGTGGTAGGAATGGACTACTTGCACTAAGCCTCGTGACGTACTTCCGTTTTGAAATCGTAGGGCTCAGTTATTTCCGGTTTATTTACATTTTCAATGCGCTGTAATCATGTAGTTGACTTAAACGTCTATTAAAATGAGATTTCGCGGGATGATTTCCAATTCGCAAATTTTCGGAGACGGGAGAAAACATATTCTGATAATTATTGCGTATAGAATTTTCCAAACTCAACGGAACGTGAAGTTTTAATGCAACATAAACCGATCTGAGAAAGCAGTGACTGGTAATCATACGTGATTGTTCACCACAGGGTGTCAGTGCTCTATAGTGACCTAATCGCGACGCTGCAGTTTGTGAAATTTGATGAATAAGATCATAATGAACCTTTATTTATCTGTATTAAATATGTTAGTCACTATTCTGTGTCATATTCTGTCATCATTTCACTGTATGTAGTCTAATGCCAAAATATGAGTATTCAATCGTCGCACTGTCAGCGTGTTACTGTTAAAAATTTTAAGGTTTAACATCGTTAAATAAGGCAGTTACCGCACATTCAGTCAGCCATTTTAAACAATGGAATAAGCAGTATGGGCTCGGAATAAGAGCGCCAAGGCACACAAACAAATTAGCCATGGTTCTACTACAAATAAAAGCAAAAAATGCAATTGAAGTTAAACCATATAACAACAAATTCATCAGGTATGAATTATGATCAGTAAAAGAAAAATGCTGTCCATGAGAATGCGGCAGATTAGTGGGGGAATGTATTTATTTATTATTCAGAATGCACATACCGAAGGGAAATATATTTATAGTAACCTTTCAGCAGGTTGAATATGATTCATTTTAACGCAGAGAATATGATTAATTGTTTTTTTAAAGAAATGCCAGCCCTAAAATGTAGTAATAATCTGCGTCCTCATGAGAAACTGTCTGTATGTAGGTGCGCTGAACACTAACCGGAACCTCCCGAGCCCTAACAAGTAGAACGCGGAAGTAGTTGTGCAAGTAGTCCATTGGGCAGGTTTTGCTATGAAAACCTGGCAACCCTGGACTGTGGATTTCCACATGTCAAAATAACAAAGACGACTCCAAAAATGTGTTTTTAATCAGATTTGATGTGGTTTTTGCTGTTCTGACTACAGCTAAATGGACTTTATATTATATAAAGTTCATTTGTATCTGATCATGTTTTAATGAAATGCATTTTTTGTTAAACCTTTAATAAACTGTTAAACTGTTTGTGTTTAAGCAATTAGACATGCTTTTTGATGACTAAAATTTCATTTAACCATAAATGGAATCCAGAAAGAAATCAGATGGAAAAAAAAGAGAGAGAAAAAAAAAAACAGAATCCTGAAAGATTAAACAAGGGGGGTGTTACTCAATCGTACCGTGAAATGGTTGAAAACTCCCTTGTGAAATCACAGATTGTCTGATAAGGGCAGTAAAGAGTTGTAAAATGTGAGCACGAGGCTCGTTCGTGAGGAGATGAGTTTGACACAGATGCGTCTGACACACTTGAGTCTCCTGGTGCCTCTGTGAGTCTAATTTTAAACGTCCGTCTCAAGACTTCCCTCCCTATAGTAAACGTTCTTCAGGTCCAGCAAAACCAAAGCCTTTCTGACTCTGATCTGAGTGTATGAGTGAATCAGACAAAGAACACATTTCATGTAAACATTTGCAAATTATTTGCTGGTTTTAAGAGCACTAGGATGTTTTGCGTTGAGAGAATATGATCATGACTGTACTGAACCCACACGTTGAGATGTTTTGTTAGTAACTCATTATTCTAGGTAATGTTTCACACTATCACAGCAAAATAATATACATACAGTGATTCATTGAAATACCATGAATTAAAGCCATAACGCACCAATCATATATCATCTTTTCAGATTATAATCACAAGAATGACTATACACTGAATTCCTGCATGTCTGAAAGAGTTTGCACCAAACTCCAAACAAAAACAAATATTAAATGGCAATGATCTCTGATATTTTTGCAATAATGATAATAATAATAATAAAAAAATATTTTTATTTTACAAGAATAAGAATAGTTTACCTTTAATTTTTTTCTTTAAAAAAAAGTATCTAAAGCAACTTACAAATGAGGACAATATAAAATATTTTATTATATTTTCAATATATTTTATAATTTATGTACATACATTTCTTAAGAATGCATTCACAATAATTGATTAATTTAAATAATGAATGTTAATTAATTTAATATACAATTATTAATTTAATTTACATTAAATTAATTCAATATACATTCAATATACATTGACTTATGTTAACTTCAGTATTAATATTTACAAATTTATGAATACATTTCCATTCATTTATTATTTAAATAATTAATAAATTAACTGTTGTAATACTAATAATCAATTTATAATTGAATTTATAATTAAATATATTAATTTATAATTAAATATATTAATTTATCTATGACTAATGTGTAGTTATTTGTTTTTAGTTATTCATTTAATTAAAACAATACATGTAAATGAATTTAATAAAATCTACTGATCATTTAATTTATAACTATAACTATATATATATATATATATATATATATATATATATATATATATATATATATATATATACACATTTTTAATATGTATTTAATAGCACTAATAATAAAAGAAATATAATAATGCATCATATAAACATCTTATTTAATTAAAATAATACATTAAATTAATTTTATAATATACAATGAATTAATAATTTATCATTTAACTTATAACTAAATATATTATTTTATCTATTAATATGTATTTAATAGTAATATACTACTAATAATAATAATAAAACAAATACAATAGTGCATTTAAATATATTTTTAAATAAAATCATATTTTAACTAATTTAATAATGCATAATTAATCAATAATTTATCATTTAACTTATAACTAAATATATTAAATGACCTATTATGTATTGAATAGTACTACTACTATTATTTTTAGATTATAGTCACAAAGATTTGGAGGTTTAAGTGCGTCAGGAAAATAACATCACAACGCAAAACATCTTAACAGCAGTTAACATACTATACATATGTTTCTTTTAATTTCGGGCCGAAACATGACTCAGTTATTTGTTTCTAGCACCAAAACACAGCTGCGTTTCTAAAATAAATCATTCAGTGAATATAAACAGGACGCTGTTTGACATCAGACTGTACAAATCTCTTTCTGCAGGTGATATGTCGTGATTAAATGCGCTTTACAGAATACAGAGATGCAGAAGTGATGCAATCTAATCCAGACCACATTCGTCTGAGGATCACTGCGTTCTGACTGAAGGTCTCAGAGGAAAAACACGGGATTGTGGGAAATCTAGCAAACGCTCCAGATACCAGTTAAAGTGTAACAGAATGTTCTGCTTTCCCTATTTGGATGAAAGAGAGTGTGTGTTTCTGCTGATGACATCATAACACGACACAGAAGCCTGCTGAACCCCTCCAGCCAATAAGACGACAGCGGCTCGTATTTGCATATTAAACAGGCGCACCCGTTTGGCCCCGCCCTCATTTCCTTCCTGTGAGTGTCAAACAGAGAAACACAGACAGGTCAGCACTAAAGCCTCATTTTTAGTGTTTAATTCAGTCTGGCTTCATGTTTTTTAATGGTTCCTGTCATCATAACTGTAACAGGTTCTTCTTGTGGTATGTATATGACAGACGCGTTATGGGTTTACGAGCAACGAGAGTGTCATAAATGTGAGTGGGTCATAAACTCTTTTTGTAACTGATTTTATGACTGTTTGACTGAAACCGTCTGTAATTATGAATATACTTTATCCTCAGATTTATCGTGAATCATAACCAGAATTAATTTCTGTGTAATTGGTTTATAAATCCATTGTTACGCAAAATGCTGAACTATATGTGAATTTGATGATTTATGTAAAAACGGCTTTATGAACAATTAAATAGACATTTATTTTGCTTGTGATTCACAAATGAGGCGCAGTAGTGCAGTCAAACGGTAGGATTCGCATCCTGAACCTAAAGACTTGTGAGAAGAGGATGGTGTAAAATGAGAAAAGACGCAAACAAATAAAGGAAATGACAAAGAAGGAAAAATATTTGTGAGAGCCGGACACTGAATTCCTGCTGAAACGACCACTGATATATGATACTTCTATAAATAATAACAATATCAATATAATACATAATACTTTATAAAGTTAAATAATTTCTTATGTGTTATGGAATACATTCAATTCTAAATCATTTCTTATATATTAATGTATAACAAAATACATTCATAGATGTATTTATATATTTTTACATTTATTATTATGTAAAATATCTTACTATTATGTATTATAATAATCATAAATCAAATAAATATTTTATACGCACATTAAAAAGAATTTACATTAATAAACATTTACATTGGTTTGTTTTTAATATTAAAAATACAATTAATTAAATCACTTATGATTAGTAAATGAATAAAATGAAGTATATATGTAAAATAAAATATTATATTTAAATATTATATCTACATACAAAAATATAGATTATTAAAATATGTAATTAATAATACATTATTCATTATTTAATTTAGGACAAAATACATTAATATACCCATTGATCATATGTATTGAATAATAAAACAAATACAATACATTTTACGTAATATTAAAAAATATAAATGCATTATTTTAATATAAATATATACTTATATTTATTATTATGTAAAATATTTTACTATTATGTATTATACTACCCTTAAATAATCAAATAAATATTTAATATGCACATACATTAATAAGAATTTACATTCATTTCTTTTAAACAAAAAATGCAATTAATTTTATAATTAATAAATGAATTAAATGAATTATATATGTAAAATAAAATATTTTATACATCAATTTTACATCTACATGTAAGAATATAGGTTATTACAATATGTAATTAATAATAAATTATTTACAATTTAATTTACAACAATACATTAATATATCCATTGATAATATTTATTTATTTAATAATAAAACAAATATAATACATATCTTATATAATATTAAAAACATAAATGCATTATTTTAATATAATAATCTATATTGATATTTATTATGTCAAATATTTTACTATTATGTATTATACTAATCAAAAAGAATCTAATAAATACAGAAGAATTTTCGTTACTATGCAAAATTTAGTCATTTCTAATTAATAAATGAAAAAAATGAAATATATTATGTGTAAAATAAAACATTTTATTATGCATAAATATTATATCTACATATAAAAATAAAGATGAATAAAAACAATCAATGTTTTTAATAAACAAACAAAATTAATGCACTGAGTAATTGAATAATTTATAATTACTAATTTATTTCATTTTTAATTTAACACATTGTTACTTACATACTTAATGAAAACACAATACATATACATATAATATACAATCAGACATATAAATGTTTAAAAAGACATTTATTTATTATTATTTATTTTACTATTTTTAAAATATTTAATAAGATTATATATATATTATATATATTATAAGATAATATTTTTATAAGATTTATTTATTTATTTATTAAGCCAAATAATTCTAACAATATTTTTATTTATTTATTTATTTATTTTTACTTTTTTTGTGGCAAGTAGTGGTTTTGGTCACACTGTTGGGTTTATTTAGCAGTAATGACCTTACATATATCTCTCATCCAGCTCTCTGCAGATCATCTGAAAGCGTTGTATCCCTGCAGCAGATTTCAGCGCTATAATATCGGCTTATCTCTGACTGCTGTAAGTAAATATTTATGAGCGTTTTTATCTGTAAATGGCCGTCCACTGGTTTCGCTTCTAATCTCACTCTGATTATCTGCGTTAGATGAAGCCACACCCAATCAAATCAAAGCTCAAAGTCCAGCCGTAAACGGACCCTAACCCGTCCCATCCCATCCTGGCCCGGCCCGCCCGTCCCACTGCAGGAGTGACTGCACAAAGCCCCTGATCTAACTTCAGGAAACATCCAGAACGGGGCTTTCCTTACAAAGACAGATGAACTTATTTCTGCAACAGGAAGTGACATCATGTCCCTGGCACCGGGCCAATCAGCAAAGAGGAATGAGTGTGAAGTACATCATAATGCAGTCATGCAGCAAATCATGCGGCAGACACAACGACGGACACGGATGGAGAAACACAGCAAACAATCAGGATGTGCCTCTTTATGTTTGCTCTCGTTCGCTCACTTCCTGTCATTGTTCTGTTCTCCTGCTGCACAGGTGCACTGTGGGAAGGACTGGTGAACAGGATAGAAAGCAGACCAAAAAAGGAGAAGGAGGATGAAGAGAAAAGTTTTGGACACTCCTGACGAATCACGTCCAAACGGCTGTGGAGTAAAAGTGAGAAACGGGCCGCCAAATGCTTCACTGCGTAAACACTTCCTGTTCATCTGATCCAAAGGGAAACAAGGATTTGGTACACATGCACAAGAATGTGAACTTGAAGGGATATTTCACACAAAAATGATCATTCTGTTATCATTTACATTCCAATCCTCCATTACTTTTTTCTTCTGTGGAACATAAAAGGAGCTGTTTTGAAGAATGCTGAAATGATGAACATTTTGACATTTGACCCCATTGACTTCCGTTGTAAAGACAAAAAAATAAATAAATAAAGAAAGAAAAAAAAATAATCTTATATATTTTAAATAGTTTATACATTTTAAAAAATATTTAGCATTATATATATTTATGTTCATTTATTATTTCAGTAAAGTTATTTTATTAATTTAATTTGATAAAAAAAATACATAGATTTTAATTTATTTTTTTACTTATTAATATGTATTAAATAATAATGAAATAAGAAAACATTTATATTAAGAAATATAAATAATTATTATTAACATAATATAAATATAAATAAACACAAATAAAACATATAATTAGCACTGAGACATTCTTTGGAATTTAATTATTAATAATATTCTATTACTTATTGCAAGAAACTGTTTATTAATTAATTTAAAATTAATTTATTTAGAATTCCGTTTATTTATTTATATGTATTTAACAAAAACAACAACAATAATAATATACATAAATTATAAAATATATAGATTTTTTTAACTTATTAATATTATTAAATATTAATAAAATATAAGAATACATACATTTATAATAATACATATAAACAATTATCAATAAAATAATTAATAATAATAATCAAAACTGAAGCAAATATACACTACCTCTGATATTTCTAAACTTGTATAATTAAAGACAAATATTAAATATAATTAGCAATGAGACATTCTTTGAAATATCATCTTTTGGAATTTATCTATTAATAATATTTAATTAATTATTGAAAGAAACTGTTAATTAATGCATTTATTATTTAAATTTAAATAATTTTAAAATAAATTATTTATTTAAAATAATGTACTGATATTTATATTTACAGTTTTATTTACAATCCAGATTATTTCTTCATAAAGTGTTAATAATAATAATAATAATAATAATAATAATAATAACATAATTGTAAATATAAACAAACAAATAAATATAAGCATAAATATATAAATAGAAATATAATAATAAAATCAGCAAAAGCACACTGAAATAGACTGATATTTCAAAAAATATATATATAATAAATAACCATAAATAGTTAACATATTTAACACTACTAATTCTTCAAAAATTTCACATTACTAATTCTTCAAAAAAAAATAAATAAATAAAATTATATATATTAGAAAAAAAATTTACTTATTACAAAAAAGTCGTTAATATATTTTATGTTGTGTTCCATCAAATTCATTTATTTATTAATAATAAATGTGCATTAATGTACGGTATATTAATTTATTATTTAAATTACTAAACACAAATAGAACTGTATTACTAATATTTAATCAAAAACTATTTTAGTGCTTTTGTTTAACTTTTTTAGAATATATATATATTTAATATATAATATAACCTATAATATAAAAATCTATATATTTATTTCTAAAAATGTTTATAAACAATTTATAATAATAAATCATCATAAATGATAAACAATCGAGATTCTTCCGAACATTCTTTTGCATTCTGAGAAAGAAGGCAAGCGACATGATATAAAATTATTAATTTGGGTGATAAAATTATCATTTAAGGCTGAACACTCCCTTTAACAAGGGCCACGTCCCATGAAGCATTGCGAATGATGTCACCACATAAAACAACAACAACAAAGCTCTATAGAGGGAAACAATGGGATTTTGACTTCCAGAGTCTGACTGCTAAAAACACAGAGAAAAAGGGGATGATAAAAGAGCAAATCAGATGATTCACGCTGGAGATTAGAGCACAGGTGAACGACATTATACAATCGCAGACGATCACGTCAACGTTAGTGCCATAATCAGACGTCGCACCTGAGCATGACCTCATTTGCAGGACATGCAGCGGCAAATCAATCTGCTTTACCCACAATACCGCGGGGCTCTGGGTGCATAAACAGCACCTGAAGCGTGAAAAAGTGCTGCAGGTCCGCACCTGTCGATCTCGCCGCATTGTGCCGATGGATTAACGTCTGCAGGCCCGAGGCCATTTTCCCTGCATTCATCCCACAGCCGCTGGAAGAAAAGTCTGCGCTCAGGAAACGCAGTCATTAAACATGAGAGTCCCTGAGGAAAACGTATGCGGAAAGATCGCGGTGAAAGATTACGAAACAACTGCAAAAAATGCCTTACGAAAGACAGGAGAAATGCAGTTCATCGCAATTAGTGTTGCTAATAAAAACAACTCTGCTGGTCTCTGCTAATGATTTGACTCCATTTAGACTTTATTAATCATTTAATTAATTAATTAAATTATATTATTATTTATATTATTAATGATAATAAAACATTACTTGTGACCCTGGACCACAGTCATAAGTAGCATGGGTATATTTATAGCAATAGCCAACAATACACTGTATGGGCCAAAATTATCCATTTTTATTTTATGCCAAAAATCATTGGGATATTAAGTAAAGATCATGTTCCATGAAGATTATTTTGTACA
Source organism: Cirrhinus mrigala (assembly GCA_036247105.1). Taxonomy (NCBI): domain Eukaryota; kingdom Metazoa; phylum Chordata; class Actinopteri; order Cypriniformes; family Cyprinidae; genus Cirrhinus; species Cirrhinus mrigala. Next base: position 40,459,172 of record CM070009.1, on the reverse strand, counting down.
TTTCCTACCGTAAATATATCAAAACGTAATTTTTGACTAGTAATATGCATATCTAGGAACTTCATTTGAACAACTTTCAAGGTGATTTTCTCCATATTTTGATTTATTTTATTTTATTTTTTTTAGACTCCAGATTTTTAAAATCTCAATTTTATATATATATATATATATATATATATATATATATATATACATACATATATATATATATATATATATATATATATATATAACATAATAATTAATAATCAAATGTTTTAACACAAACTTCTATTTCTAAAAATTATCTTCTTTTGTGTTCCACTTAAGAAAACATTTAATTATTTATTTTTTAAAATACTATTATTTATTGAATTTAAATTAGCATTTTAAATAATTATTCATTTAATATAATTTAATATAATTCAGCAATACTTATAATATTTTATAAATGAATGTAAAGTTAAACTAAAACTATTGTTGTTTTTCAGGTTACTGTGGTCTCTACCTCTAAAAAAAAAAAAAAACAGGTAAAATTTGGTGTAGGATTTACATTGAAACAATTTTCACTCAGAAATTGCTAGTAAATGTCACAAATATTTGCACAGAAATGGCGAATAACATATAAAGTAAAACGACTGAAATTGTATTTTTTTTTTTTTTTTTGGGAAACGTTCTCCAGTAATCTTTGTTTTATTTACAGCTATGGTTATTTTACACTTTTTTAACCAGTTTTATACGAAAATGTCCTTATATTTAACAGTCTGATGAACATTCGCCAAAATTACCACCAACTACAATCGTTTCATCCATTGCGTCCGCCATGTTTTCTCACTAACACGCCCCCAACTTGGAAACTCTGGGCTCTAAGAAATCTGTTTCCCCATCGTAATTACGACGTTGAGGCTACGTTCAGCTGTGGTTAAGTAAATCTGATCTTTGTGGCACAGCTTGGACGCACCAGTACTGTGCACAGGATAAATGCTGCAGAAATGCTAGCATTGCCAATCGTAAGCGGTGTGTTGGGATTAACAAACGAGAACAACTAAAACAAAACGCAGAATAAGACCAGCATGTGCTTTTATTGGGTCACAGCGTCCTAGACACACACTCGCTCGTGGAAAACCAGGTCACACACACACATAGGCCAGGTGTCTATTGCAGACGTCTAAGAAAGTGAAACTGGTTAGTCTACGTTCACACCAACAGTATTTGCTCCTTAGCACACCGTTTGTAACTATATGAGCATGTAGACGAGTATTTCACTGTAATGATGACCAAGACCGTCGTACACACTCACATCGGTGTGAATCTGGGAGGTCACGTGTTTTAGATACAGATTTGCGTGTGATTTTGAAACACAACAAATCACAATCAGATCAGGCCGTGGCGCTGACGTCATCACGCGAGCTAAGTGTCAATCACTTAACGGCTAACATCCTGTTCATTTTCCTGTCATTGTGTAAATAATCAAGTTCTGAGCAAAAACGTCAAGCGCCTGAGATTTCTGAAAGTCCGTTACGCTGTTTTATAGAAAATCTTCATTTGAAGTACAGCACAAACTTAATCATTTTTAAACTTACACAGTTGACACTGTACTAGCTGCAACGTCGGCCACACACCAAGAAGCACGAGCTCGCGCAGCGCGCTTCCAGGGACGACCGTGTGCGCGCTTTTCAAATATTAACTAATGTAGGTTTATTACAGCCTCTGATGAATGTTATACAGTTATAAAAAGCGGGTACAGATGCACAGCCCGGATACAGAACTTTGGGAGCGCGCACGCGCTCTGTTTAATCTATTTGTAACCGTCACCAACTTGCAAGAACTCAATGAAAGTGTCAGTAACTAATTTTACCTCTTTCCACGTTCATTTCTCTACTCAGGTAAGATCTCGCGGGTTCAAGTTCGCCCTAAACCACGGGCGAAACCATGAACGCGCCGCTCGGCCCAGTTTCCAGCGAGCAATGACGTAATGAGCCCCGCGAAACGTCACTCGTCTGGAGACGCGTACAATGACATCATGCTGGCCTCGCACTGCATTCTACTCTGCGCAAATAACGCTTTTTTGTGCCATCAATGCATTTCCGCGTAACGCGGACCCCGTTGAGGCCCATGCGAGCCGGTGTTCCCTGAGCTCGAGCACTTCCTGAAACTCACCGCGTCCGTTCTCGCCGTTCTGACGCGTCACAGTTTATCAGTTCCCCCGTTTGCACGCTACAACGATGAAGCGTTGCGATTTCTCTCGCAGAAGTTTGAAAGTGCAGCGAAATCAGGTCGCGTCAGGGAGTCCCACCCAGCAGCGCTCTGCTCGCTTCCTGCTTCTCCTCGCCGCGTCTGAATGGACCTGCAGAGTGAACGCAACAAATCGAACCGGTGTCGTGCGGCTGGTTTACCTGCTAATCAGATGCAGACGCTCGGAGTTCGGGCTGTGAGAAACTCCAGGGACTCAGTGTGGATCCGTGTCGCTGCGCTCCAAACTTCCCTTTTCAATCCACAGCAACTGCGCACAAGTTCGCTCCGTTCTTTCTTTTCTTTTTTTTTTTTTTCTCCGTTCTTCCTCTTCCCTCCCTCTTCTTCCACTCGGTAGTTGAACTCCGTCCTGCTGTAATGGTTCGGGGTGCGGTCCCGGCGGGGCGGAGGCTGCGCTGCGCGTCACCGCCCATCATCCCGCCCCTCCGCCAATCACAGCACGCTAATTCTACATTCTCAAGCGCCTCGGCCAATCATGAGCGATGTGTGGGCGTGTCGAAGCGGTAAGGTTCTCGTCACAGGGTGAACTTGAAATAGTTGGGCCGCAGGGGCCTGTATGTGTGTTTAATGTCTGAGGTATGTGCGCGACTTTGGGCTTTTGTGACCATATAAGTCGCCGGACCGTGTTTACACACACACATACACACACATAGAGGAATGTATGGAATCAGGAAATTTCTTCACAAACACGTTCTTTTAATAAATAATGAGTGCCAGTGTTGACATGCATTCCACAATATGACAAGTTTATTTTACTATTTCCATTCAAATATTTATGTTTACATAGTTTATTTTACTACTTAAAAGTTTGTTTTAGTATAGTCACAGATCTTATCTATCTATCTATCTATCTATCTATCTATCTATCTATCTATCTATCTATCTATCATGCATACATACATACGTACATCTTACATACGTTTATGTCGTTCATTCTGTCTTCCATTATCTATCTATCTATCTATCTATCTATCTATCTATCTATCTATCTATCTGTATCGTTAATTCTATCTTTCATTATTTATTGGTCTATATGTCTATCAATCTGTCTGTCTATCTGTAATGTTTCAATATTAATTTATTTGTATTATATGAATTTTATTGTTATATTGAGTTCAGAATATTTAAACTGGATGAACCGCTTCCTGCTGTGAGCTGTAAACAAAAATTGGCACTCATTCAAAACATCCTAAACAAGAAAAATCAAGATAAAAACATGCAAACACGCAAAACCTGAACGCTATCTGCACATCTTACTGTAGAAGTACACAAATAAATGCACGCGGAGGCCTTGATCAGGTGTTTGCTCTGTTATATAGCATAATTACGTTATTGTCACATTATTTTTATTAATATTATTATGTATTCAATTCAAACTGTATATTAACTAACAGATTATTTCTCATATGTAAATTGTTTTGGATTAAATAATAATAATAAGTACAAATGCAAATGTGACTGTGCGCTATAGATTTCTGACTGTTAACTATGAGCGAAGCACTGATCAAACACGTGTAAACGCGCGCACGCATGAATGATCAAATGCGGGAAGCTGGTGCGTCTCCAGGCTGCACGCTCGACTGAAGTATCCGAGGAATGCGGAATGATGATCCAGGGAAACGACGAAAAGACCTGCCAGGAGTATTTTATCAGCGAGTGAGGAATGTTTGTGGAAGCCTGCAGTCGCCCCGAATCACCGCGAACCCTCCGCTCGGGACGCGCTCGGCGATGTGTCGGAAAAATCAATACATCGCTCTCGGGCCGTTCACTCAGCGCTGATTGGGCAACTACAGGAATTCCAAACGCAAAGGCAAAGGTCTCTGACTGAGCGATGCCAGATGCAGTGAGACAGACAGAGGGAGAGAGAGACAGATTACCAAATAAGGTCACTTCTGACCTCTCTCTCTCTTCTCCTCCTCCTCCTCCTCCTCCCGTAGGTTTGACCCGCTCGACTCTTGCAGTTGTGTGTGTGCCGCCCGGTCTGGGTGTGTCCCAGCCGCTGGGTGTGTTCCCATATAATGGCACACAAACAGACTTTCTCTGCGAGTGCCGATGCTGCAGCGACCTCACCTTACATTACAGTGTTTGAGAACTTATTTGTGAGTTTAAACCACCATAAATGAGTTATCTGTGCCAGAATTCTTTACGCAACCCCAACGCGTTGGTTCCCATGCATGATTCTTTCACATGAGTGATCTTCTGGCGCTCGCGTTTGTGTGTGTTTGTCCTTAAATGGTTCCAAACAAAACCTCGAAATAATTAAAAACATCAGCATCAACAAAAGAGCAAGAAAAGGCCGACGCATCCCGTCCTCCCTTCCCGCCTTCCTCCAATGAGCGCGCAGGAAGCGTGATAAGACGCTTGTTGACTCACTTGCTTCGGGAATGTTCTCCAGAGGTTCCTTTTTCTTGTGAAATTTGCTCTCCTCACATCTGAAATACCCTGTATGACACATTACAGACTGTTATAGAGAATAAAACCATCTGTGTGTGGGTGAGCAAGTATCACATTCAAAGCATGTTTAAATGGCAAATAATGCATATGCAAATATAGATATTTACTGTAAACACCAGCTGGATTAGTGGTACTTAAGAGTTTCAGACACTTACTCACATAGCTATTAGCTTTTGCATAACCATATAATAAAGATTTATATACTCCTATTGTTTTATTTTTTTGTATAGTTAATTTAAAAATACCACAGACCAAATTATTAAAACATACTTTAATTTACATGCTGATTATTTGCATTAATGCTTTGTCATCGAATTATATGGAGAAATGTCTTTCATTTTGCACTTATTTGCACATGTGAAAAATAATAATGAATGCAAAAATAAAAAAATAAAATAAAAATGTATTTATGTATTTTAATAAATTGTACATATTTGCGTGACTCAGTGTACTAAAAATAAAAAAAAAAAAGTTATTTTAAAAATATAAAAAAATTAAAACATCATTTGCAATAATAATAAAAAAAAATATTATTAGCATTTTTTTTTTTTTTTTTACATGTTTAAAAAAATATTACTTTAAAATACTTTCGCACTCTCTCACAGTAGAGCGCTGCAGGAATGACATGTTTTTTTGTAGGCCAAAACCTAAAAACTAGTTGTGTTTTAGCACTTCTGCTTTCATTGCCCTAAAGTCCACTTTCCACTTTTTTTAAAGGGTTTTTGGTTAAATGCCTAAAATAAGGTCTGTGGTTAACATTTGTTCAAGATATTTTACATTTTCACCAGATTTTTTTCATATTAAAGCGTTTACCTGCCTTGAAAAAAGTGCTAACAAGTGTCTAAATGGGACTACAGACGTTGTTATTAGACGTTGTGATCACACAAAACAGGTAAACTCATCTACTCTAGCAGTCTTGAGTAAAGTTACTTTTAAAAGTAATGCATTATAATGGTGCATTATCCCATAAAAAAGACAACTAATTGTTACTTAGTTACTTTTTATAAAAAGCAATACATTACGTTACTTTTTGTGAGATGGGCTGGGCTTGTTTTTTTTTTTTTTTTAAATAAGAAAAACCCAACTGTAAAGGCCCATTCACACCAAACATTAAATTAATAAGGCTCAGGCTGATAGAAATGCCTCTTCACCACAGTCCCAGTAACTTAAAACGAAGTAACTTAAGTTGCTTATTTGAAAAAAAAAAAAAAAAAAAAAAAAAAAAAGTGCAAAAGTAATGTGTTACTTTACTAGTTATTTGAAAAAGTAATCTTATTACCTAACTTGTGTTACTTGTAATGCAAGACTGCTCACTAGTTGCTTTCACAGCCTCATTGTGTTTATAATTGCACTCTTGCAAACTATCTGAACTCAAACTTTTAGGGAAAATGTTTTTAAATTAAACTGAGAGTTGTCGGAAGCTTACTGATGATAAGTCAGAAGTCACACATCATGGTGTAGTTTATTTATAACCACAATTATCATTGTACTTCTGTCGACTTTAGGCTTCCAAAAAAAAAAAAAAAAAGAAAGAAAACATTTAAGAAGATTATCATGGAAAAAAAAACTCATATTGGGGTTTTGTTGAGGGAACTTGGGGGATGCTAACATCTAAGTTAGTCTACAAAAAAACATTGTCACTGATTGGCTGTTGTTTGTTTCTCCTTTCTCACTGGTGTTTAAACTTTAAGACTAGTCAGCCAGATTTGAAACTACAAGTGTACTACAAGAGCAAATATCAAAGGCGACCAGCTCGAGTCATGTAGTGTCGGTTAGCTTCCAACAAACATCTGGGGACAACCGTCTTTCACAAACTATAGCTAAATAAATACACAAAGTGTTATCATTAGCATCTGAAGTATGCAGCCTAGCGAGAACAACGCAAGTAAGCACTTTTTTGCTTTAAAGTCAAAGAGCCTGAGAAAAAGTCATTAAACATGAGCAAGGGAAAAGTGACGGAGTGTGAAAGAAACGAGAGCGCAGGAATTCTGCAGCGGCGCTTCATCAGCGTGTCTCACTCGCGCTGTTTTTGCCTTATATGGTCACAGAGGACTGTGGTGAGAGAGAGAGAAAGAGAGAGAGTGGGAGAGGGAGAGAGAGATGTGGAGGTGGAGGTGTGGTCTATTGTTTGAAAGCGGAAGAGGTGTAGAGTTTCTCTTCCGTCATTCTTTCACCTTCTGCCCGGTTGTTTTGTCGCAGTCCTGAGTAACGCAACAATGCTCTATTCAGCAGCACATTTACTGCCAATCACTGCTGGGCTGCTGGATACTTTCCCAGTTATCCAGGTCCAGTGCAGATGGGTAGTTCTCTGACTTATTTAGCACTTTCTACTTGGACAAAAGCGTCAGGTTATTCAGAAGTCTTAGCTTTATAATCTGTCTAAACCGCTCAGATATTTCTCATTTCATTTAGTTTCACTTTAAGTACTAAAATAATAAAATCTTTATGGACCACAAAAAATTCTAAAAATGAAATTGCAAAATAAAAACTAATTCAAAACCAATAGAAAGCAACAGTATATCAGGGATACTAAAATAACAGTTTCTCTTTTGAGAGGAAGCTCTTGTGGCTGGTGTGAGGTGATGATATCATCTGCGGCCAGGTAATGGCGGGTTGTGATTGGTAGCTGGAGTTCTGCTGGATGACATCATGCAGCAAGAAGAACCGCAGCGCAGATGTGTGAGGAACGCGGTGACGCGATGGCGTCATTACAGAAGCGAAATATAAGTCACTTTTAAGAGCACTAGGAAACATCAGTCACTTGTAAAACATCTGCTGTAATTATAGGTACACATGTCGCTTGGGAAAATCATATAAAGGCTACTTTGAGAAAGCTGTTATAATGAGACTCGACTTGTTTGAGGTTAGCATGGTGTTGATTTTTTAAAGTTGACAGCTTATAACTGACAATTCACAATGAGTTTTGCAGTTTATCTTTAGTAAATCTGTCTGGATGAAATTTGAGTTCTGAAGGTTGCAGTATCACACAGCACGAGGTCATTTGTCTCAAAAGAGCAAGAAAACTGATGGTATACCTGCAGCCGCTGACAGACCGTTATTAGCATCTTACGTAAAACACACCTGGTGAACTGCTTCACTGCACTGCAATGTCGTGCCTGAACTCAACCTGGTTGAGACACGCAGCTTTCTCCTTATGACTTCATGACAGACGGGTCGGTGAATGAGTCCCACAGTGGTTATTTAGGTTACTAATCCTTTAGTAAAAAGAGCCTCAGGCTGAACTAAAACAAGATCCACCTTTCTAGAGCTTCACACACGCTCCACAAACAGACCGAAAACCAGTGCTGGAATTGAGGGACGGTCTCGGACTTTCCATACGGGATAAAGGACCCCACTAAAAATAATCCCGTGGTCCCCTAGTGTTTTAATGAAACTACATCACTAGAAACACAAACCTAGTTTGTTTTAGTTAAATTATTGCGCAGAGACAACGCAACATTGTTAGTCATTTGTCCCAGTTTTTGTAGGTAATCCCGCTGAAAACTCTCAACACACTCAAGTGCGCCACATGCTGTTTTCTGAAGGAACAGTAGTAGTAATATTACAACTTCAAATAACTGCTTTCTATTTTAATACATATTAAAATGAAAATTATTTCTGTGATCAAAGCAGAATTTTCAACATCATTATTCCAGTTTTCAGTGTGTCACGTGATTCTTCAGAAATCATTCTAATATGCCAATTTGCTGCAGTTTTATTTTAGTATCATTATTAACTATTGTAGTTTTTAATAGTTCAAACTAGTTTTATATATATATATATATATATATATATATATATATATATATATATATATATATATATATTTGTTTTAATTTTAATTTTGCTAAAGGTTTAGTAATTTGGTTGTGTGTTTTTGAAATTTCTATTATTGTTAGAATATATACTTTTTTTTCTTTAAACTAATTTTTTCACTTAAACTATTTTTTTTTTTTGCAAATAAGAAAAAATGACTTTTTTTTTCTGTTAACTATAATAGCCCTGATTTGCTGCAAAATATTATCTTATTATTAATGTTTAAAATTTGCTGCTGCTTAATATTTTTGTGGAACCAGTGATGCATTTTATTTTTCAGTATTTTTTAATTAATTTTTATTTTAATCACTTTAATGCATGCTTTAACGCACCATGCTCTGTCAAACGATTAATTGCATTCAAAATAAAAATGTATGTTTAAATACTATATGTGTGTGTACTGTGTATATTATGTATATATAAATAAACACACACATATATATATTGTAAAAAATGTTAGACTTCAAAATTATTTTCAAAATATATACTGTATGTGTGTCTTTATGTATACATAATAAATATACAAATATATATTATATATATTTTTTTACATTTTGGATGATTAATCATGGTTAATTGTCTGACTATAATATAAATAGTAAAAACCTGTAAAAAGTTCTCACCAGTTTTAACTTAAAAACTTAAGTTCTGCAGCTGCCTTAAAATTTTAAGTTAAATCAACTTACAATAAAATTAGTTAAAATGACATACTTTTAAGTTGATTTAACTTAAAATTTTAAGGCAGCTGCTAAATTTAGGTTAAGCTGAAACTGGTGAAAACTTTTTACAGTGTAGTATAATACACATTATACAAAAAAAAAAAAAAAAAAAAAAATTATATATATATATATATATATATATATATATATATATATATATATGTTTTTTTTTTTTTTTTTTTTACAATATATACATGTATGTGTGTATTTATATATAAGCTATGTATGTGAGTGTGTTTATATAACAAACTTTTATTTTGAAAGCAATTAATCGTGAAAAATATTTTTTGCAGCACCAAAATTTGTATTCTTGTAAAACAAGAATATAAGACCAGAATATGAAACACAAGTCAACAGCAGTGAATTAAATATAGTACAGTTGCTTTATTCATAATTTCATCTGACTAGTTGGTTATATTACAGTTTATATGAGTTAAAGTCTAAACAAAACCATCATCAATCCCATGCATCCTGCGCATAATTCACAGTCAGATCCAAAAAAGAAAGAAAACCGAACGGAAACAAACCCACCGTGATCATCACACATGTTCACATTAGTAGGCATTCAGGTGTAAAACAGCGGAGCGAGAGGAAGCGCCCACATGTGGACCCGGATGAGGATCTGCGTCAGCCGTACCATCGATCCAAACAAAGTACAGCAGCTACAGAACGTCCGAGAACACACTACTACATTTTTACCGCGGTACAACACGATGCACTGCCACAGGCCCTCTAAAAACGCATATCAACACACACACGGTTAAGGAAAGCAGGAGAGATGGAGAAGCGAAGACGTTCCAGGGTGCAGTTTGTCTGTGTCTGTAATTAAATGTATTGTTTTCCAGTGGGAGGTGGGCGGGGCTAGCTACACTATCCAATCAGCTTTTCCACAAAAGAATCCAGCTGGTCTTCATCTTTGATCCCCACAAACTGGTCGATGACATCGCCACCGCGCATAGCAATCACCGTGGGAACCGCTGACACCTACAGCACATCAGGAACAATCAGCATCCCATAATAAACAATTTCCTGTCTGATTATTTGGTGTCCCAGAATGATGTGCTAGTAATTGACAGTCAATGATCATGAATATTTGACTGCTCAAAAGTATTATTTTAGTATCATTGAAAAGCTATTTTTATTAATAGCTTGAATTGGTTTATTTTTCTATTTTTCTAATTTTTATATAACTTTAGTTGTAGTCATTTTTATGTTTGTCACTTTTTAAAATATTTTTGTCTACACAGTTTTATTTATTTTTATTTGATTTATTTCTAGTCAAAATGTTTATTATTATTATTACCATTGTTGCTGCTGCTGTTGTAGTGAACAATACTAACCCTGCTCATGAATGCTGATACTGACAAATCGGAAAATATTTCAGAGAAGTAATACTAGACATTTAGAAATAGTGGAGAAATGCAGGGTATTCCCATTGTTTATATCAATTAGAGAACTTTACCATCTGTAAATACAATGTATTTATTTAGATTTTATTTAATTGGTCTCTGAGACAGTGTTATTTTTGTATTATTTAGATGTAATATTTTGAATTAATTTATTTTTTTATTTTATTTCAATTTTAGTTATTTTTTTAGTTATTTTTATTTTATTATATTATTATTATATTTTATTATATTTATTTTATTATATTATTTTGTAGTTTTTTTATTTGTTTATAAGGTTTTTTTTATTATTATTTTTAATTTCAGTTTTAGTTATTTTAGTACCTCAGATTAAACTAAATGAAAATATAAAACAAAATGAAATAAGTTTTTAGATTTTGTTTAAATATTTATGCTTTTTTTACGGTTTTAGTTAACAATAACAACCCTGCATAATGTCAACATTTTCATGGTGGTTGTTAAAATTTAGTTTATAATCAGTTTTTATCTTATAGTAGTCCATTAACCAAATAAGTGAAGTATAAAGCTGAAACTGTGATGTTAAGGGTGTTTTTGAAGATTCCCTGGAGTTTGAGTGATGATTCAAATGAATCAAATGAATTGGGTGTGAAAATGAAAGTGATTCAGTTTGAGCTTTAATACGTTTTTGCACATTTACCGCAGGACTAAACCTGCGTTTAGTCTGCGTTAAATCATATACTCCAGCCTCGTTAATACTGAGGAGACTGATGTAAAAATGGCTGATGGCTGTTTTAAAGATGTTGTGTTTTTGTTTGAGAGGCAGTGCTGGTCTTGTACCAGATATATTTTATACATACAAGTATACTATTTATTCATATTTTAAATTGGCTTCTATTTTAATTTTCAATTATTTTAATTTATAGTAATTTTACTTTTTGTCATTTTTATGTAGTTTTTGTGCCTAATTTAAATATTACTATTTAGGTTTAATTGTTTTTTTTATTTCAGTTTTAGTTTTAATTTATTTACAGTCATTTTAGTGCATAAAACAAATTCAAATGACAAACACAACACAACACAACAAACTTCAGGTTAAACTTATTTCAATTAAATTCCAAGGCAACATTTATCTTTTTTTTCTGTTTTAATATATAAATAGACTCCCAGTCAAAAGTTTTTGAACAGTAAGATTTGTAATGTTTTTTAAAGTCTCTTCTACACACCAAGCCTGCATTTATTTGATCCAAAGTACAGCAAAAACAGTACAAATTTGAAATATTTTTACTATTTTAAAATAGCTGCTTTCTATTTGAATATATTTTAAAATGTAATTTATTACTGTGATTTCAAAGCTAAATTTTTAGCATCATTACTCCAGTCACATGATCCTTCAGAAATCATTATAATATTCTAATTTGCTGCTCAAAAAAACATTTTTATTATTACATTTTATTATTATTATTATTATTATTTTTTTTTTTTTTTACATTTTATTATTATTATTGTTGAAAACAGCTGAGTAGAATTTTTTCAGGTTTCTGTGATGAATAGAAAATTCAGAAGAACAGCATTTATCTGAAATATAAATATTTCGTAACATATAAATGACTTCATCATCACTTCTGATCAATTTAAAGCATCCTTGCTTAAAAAAAAATATATAAATAGATAAATAAATAAATAAATAAATAAATACATAAATACAGACTCCAAACCTTTGAATGGTATAGTGTATAATGTTACAAAAGCTTTTTATTTCAGATAAATGCTGATTTTGGATCTTTGTATTCATCACAGAATCCTGAAAAAAATGTACTCAACTGTTTTAAATATTGATAATAATAATAATAATAATAATAAATGTTTCTTGAACAACAAATCAGCATATCAGAATGATTTCTGAAGCATCATGTGACACTGAAGACTGGAGTAATGATGCTGATAATCCAGCTTTGATCACAGGAATCAATCACATTTTAATATATATTCAAATAGAAAACAGTTATTTTACATAGTAAAATATTTTAGAATTGTACTGTTTTTGCTGCACTTTGGATCAAACAAATGCAGGTGAGCAGAAGAGACTTCTTTAAAAAAACATTACAAATCTTACTGTTCAAAAACGTTTGACTAGTAGTGTATATTTTACTTAAATTAAAGGAGAACTCCACTTCCAGAACAACAATGAAAGACATGAACATCTTGGATGACAAGGGGGTGAGTAAATTAATTCTAAATTGTTGTTCTGGCAGTGGAGTTCTCCTTTAACAAATATCTTTTTAATAGTTTTAGCTAATGATAACAGCCCTGTGTCATACCCCATACTCAATGGCGAGGTCTGTGTGTTCATCGATGTCGACTTTGGCCATGGCAACTCGACCCTTCTGTTTGGCAATGGCCTTTTCCAGCCGCGGGCCGAGGATTTTACAGGGGCCACACCACCTACAACACAAACACATGACAGAAATCAGCTGATTTCACTTTATACGCCATCACATATTTCCAAATGAACATGACCGATTGAAGAATCACACAAAACTATAATCACACCGCTGTGATCTCTGAGCCACAACAACGGGGCTCACAGAAACTGATCTGAGCTCAGCTGATGTGATCTCTGAATGAACACAAACCTGTCAGTGAGTCGTCAAACACACACAACGCTCTATATTTAACACACAACACCTGCTTCACCTACTATTTTAAAGAAAAGTTTCAAAATAACGTCATGCGGTGTAACCATCCTGTGCACGTTAATCATTAGTTTTTACAAAGTTTTTTAAATATGTTTTTCAATGTAAAAAAAACATATATTTTTTTTAATATTATGAATTATCATTTTACAAATGTCACTGTTTTCAATGACATTTTACAATCTAAACAAACATTGCCTTATTATAAAAATATAATATTTAATACAGAAATTAAAAAAAAAAGGTATTAGAGTGATTTAACACTGTAAAGTTTGACATACGATACAACATGATTTTGTGCACAATTACACTAAAAGACCTCTTACTTGCTAAAAAAGTCTAAACTATTAATCAGATGACAGAAGATTGCAGTAGATTGAGTTTTGATCATGTTGCCTTCGGATGAAACTGTGATTGAATAATGATCACTGACTGTAATCAGCATGAGGTGTCATGTACATACTGTGCATGGAAGTCAATGAGGATGGGCAGCTCGCTGTTGATGACTCTCTCAGTGAAGTCTTCGTGGTCCTGTACGTTAAACGACACACTCCTGCAGGAGGACAGAGGGAGGAGGCGCGGGAGCGACCGTGAGAGGAACGGCTGCGATGTGTTCAGACAGGAAGAGAAGGACGAGGAGCACGAGACGGCGGCCGGCAGACGCTGCAAATCTCTGACAGAAACACCACAAACCCTTCGAACCAGGAGCCTGAAAGCCATCTGACACCACAGAGAGACAGGTCATTGTATTTCCATTCATTTATATTAGACAAGTCTGATAAAGTCATTTAATGCTCATTTTAATCAATTTTTTTTAATTCTTATTGTGTAACTAATGCAGCTTATTTATAATAAATCAGATCAAAATATACATATAAATATTTAATATGTTCTATATTATTTTTACTTACTAACATTTTTTGTAATTATCATACACTACGTTTTATTATTACTTTTTATATTCATACTTTTTAAAACTTATAGACATTCTCTCTCTCTCTCTCTCTCTCTATAACATTAAAAAAATATGAAAACATTCTGCAAATTCTTTTATAATAATCATACATTTACATTTTAATAATCTAATATGATTTTGCCGCACTACTAACTTCTTTTAAAAGCATACATAATCATACATAATCGCAATTCAGCGATGTTTTGCACAAATATAATACAGATTTAAATAGAAGCAAATTTTATTAAAACATCATTCAATGTAAAATCATGTAAGTGTTATGAAACACTGTTTCTTGTTTAGGCAGGCTGACAGTCTGACAGACACGGAGTCTCTATCCAGTCGTCGCTCATCATGTGCGCTTATGTTCGTGTCTGCAGGTTTTCACGTTTTATCAGCGGTTGTGTGTAAATCTGTGTGGTTTTTAACCTCCACGTGACTTTGAGCTTTGATGCTTCACGTGTATATTTATAATACATATAATGCGTTTATGAACGCGTATGTAACGCGTCACATCGGACTATTTTAGCTTCGCTGTTGTTTTATATGTTTGTGATAGTTACGAGACATTAAATAAACTCTTACCGTGAACACTGGAGTCCTCTGGTCACACGGACCACTGACGCACTTCCCCTCACGCGGAACAGATGATGCGTAGCAGCGACACTTCGCGGCGTGGAGACGAACTGCTACGACTACACCGCGGGTAACTACAATTGATGTGCATGATATATGTAGTGCTGCTGTTAAAATAAATAAATAAATAAATAAATAAATAAATAAATAAATAAAAACGTAGTGGACACTGGTTGTAATGTTGGAAATTAAATTAAATTAAATTAAGTTACATTTATTTTAATTTAAAAAGTAAAAAAAAAAAAACGTCAAGTGGGCACTGCACAGTTTAGAAATAAAATAAAATAAAATAAAATAAAATAAAATAAAATAAAATAAATAAATAAATAAAAACGTAGTGGACACTGGTTGTAATGTTGGAAATTAAATTAAATTAAATTAAGTTACATTTATTTTAATTTAAAAAGTAAAAAAAAAAAAAAACGTCAAGTGGGCACTGCACAGTTTAGAAATAAAATAAAATAAAATAAAATAAAATAACATAAAATAAAATAAAATAAAATAAATAAAAAAACGTAGTGGACACTGGTTGTAATGTTGGAAATTAAATTAAATTAAATTAAGTTACATTTATTTTAATTTAAAAAGTAAAAAAAAAAAAAACGTCAAGTGGGCACTGCACAGTTTAGAAATAAAATAAAATAAAATAAAATAAAATAACATAAAATAAAATAAAATAAAATAAAATAAAATAAAATAAAATAAAATAAAATAAAAATTTAAAAGGTAAAAAAAAAAAAAACTGACTGCAGAGTTTGGAAAGAAAATAAAATATAAAATAAATTAAAGTATCATAGTGGACACATATTGTAATGTTGGAAATCAAATTAAATTAAATATAAAAAGTTATAAAAAAAATATTTGGAAATAAAATAAATAAAATAAAATAAAATATTATTTTCCATCTAATCTGTTTCCTAATGGAATCAAAATAATAATAAAATAAATAATAAACTAAAATATGAAATAAAATAATGATAAATATAATAATGAAAATAAAATAAAATTTAAAATGTAAAACTGTAACTGCTCACTAAGTTTTTAAATTAAAAATAAAATAAAATAAAATAGTGGACACATATTGTACATTGTAATGTTGGAAATTGTTATAACAAAAACATCAAGTGGGCATTGACTCTAGTGTTTGAATATCTATATTTTCAAAAATTGGAAAAAATAATACAATTAAAATAAATTAATGATATAATAAAGAAAATAATATTTTAATAAATAATAAAATAGAATAGAATATAAATCTAGTGGTCGATCACTGTTCCATCCCCCCTCCCCTCTATTTGTCTCTATTTCCTGCTCTGTTTCCTGACTAAGATCCTAATGCTGATGTCAGTCAGGAATCATGATGGACTTTAAATGTGTTGGTCAGAGCTTCTGTCCTGCCATCTGTTTCATAATTGATGGACAGACGGATATAAAAAAAGAGCCGAGCTGCACGTTTCCCGCTACTGAAGGGCACGACATGAAAAACGGACAGAGAGAGAGAAAAAGAGAGAGAGAGACTGAGAGATGCTGATTGGTCTTTCAGGGCTCCATGGCAACAGGTGCTGTGAGTGTTTTATGCGACATGAAGCTTCACACTGTAAGTGGCTCTTCATGTTGATCTGTGTGTAAATCTGACCTCTTCATCAGGTACACGTTTGTTTCTCATTCACTTTGTCAGTTTCTCTCTCTTCGTCTCAATCTTATCTCTTGCTGTGTCTCTCTGTTTTGTATTTCAGTGCGATTTATTCTTGTCATCATTCATGATGTTGCTTCCAAAATAATTTAACTTTACTAGAAGTACATGCTAAGACCATGATTACCATATTTATATGGTATTGTTTTTACATGATACTTTACATGATCTTTACAGGATTACCATCATGGTCTATATGCAAAAAACATTGAATTACAATAGGATTTTGTTGTTGTTGTTGTTGTTTATAATTGCAACTAAAAACCTAAGAAGTACTTTCCTTCTCTGTTAATTAGAAGTAGAAATGTATCTCTTGAAATGACAAAAATATTTATTATTTACTGTGATAGTACTGTGTATATTTGTTTGAACTGATTAAACAGGAGTGACATCTGTATTAATCTGCAGTGTGAACGTGGCTTTTATTGAGATGAAGATATTGATCTCTGCTGTTCCTCCTCCAGACCAACATGGACAAAAGTGCAAAAAGTTCTGCTGGATTCGGGATCATCGCCAAAGAAATCACCAAAACTAATGGCGATAACAGAAAGTGTCACATGGTTAACCTCCGTCCCGCTCCACTCTTTCGTACGGTGGGTCTGACGGGTCTGTCTGCTAGTTTACCGCCCCACCGTCGCCTGCGTTCGGTCCTAAACACTTCAGGTCAGTCTGATAACCGTCCCGACCCGTTAACAGATCAAACTCACCGAAATTCAACCTTAAATGGACTCAAATGCATTCAGGACAAGCCACTGCCCAAAATTTTACATGCAAAATCTAAAAAAGATGAGATCTCCATGAATCAACAGCTTCAAATGGTTGACATTCAGCGCTGGCATCACAGCGGGAGGCTAAATGCTACAGTGAGGACCCGTGGTAGAGACACAAAAATAAGGACTGAAAAGGAAGAATATTTGTTTGAAGAAGTTTGGCGGGAACAGGCGCCAAAGATGGTGAGAAGGAAAAATAAACACTTAAAAATGGAAGTAAGACAAAACGAGGTGTCAAACCTCAGCCAGTGGATACAGAGTTTAGAAATAACAGACAGCAAGAGGAAACAAACCACGAGACAACACTGGAATGCCACGAGTGGGAAAGGGGCGGGGTCTTTGTGTAAAGGGGCGGGGCAAATACGGAGGGACCGACGCCCACATTTCTTGCCGCCCATCATTCAAAGCGACTGCTTGCTTAACGTCCCTCTGCTTCTTCCAGACAATTCCCCGCCTCCGTCACCCTGCTCTCCATCAGACATCCTGTTTTTTCCTCTGTCTGTTCCTCACATCCAGCCTTTTCCTAGAGAGAAAAGAGGAGACGCACCAGCTCAACCTGACTGACTCTATCACTACATATACTACCAGACAAAAGTTTGAACAAACTTTTTTGTTTTTATTATTATTATTATTATTTATTAGCATTAATTAAAAAGAAAGAAAGAAAGAAAAAGAAAATCAGAAAGTAAATAAATAATAAAACGTTTGTTTTGCAATGTATATCTGTGAACAAACTATTTAAAGGGAGCGTTCCCCCGAAATCACAATTTTGTCAATATTTATTCACCTTTAAATGTTGGTAATCAAAGAGTAGTTGGTCACGAAAACCAGACCCTAAAGACAGTCCATGTTCATGATACTCCACACTCCAGACATCACTTCTAAGGAAATCATGTCCCTTCCTTTGGTTTGATGCTGTAGCTACTCCAATATTCCAGCATCGACTCTCTTTAACCTCCACGTCCCAGCAGTGTGTTCCTGAGTTAAAACCCTCTAAACCCATGGATAATAGTCAAATCTTTCTGGAAGCAGTGTTTTTTTTTTTTTTTCCATGCTGTTTCTCACACTGGTCAGATCATCAGACAGGATTAGATGTGGATTTGCAGTATTTGGATCCAGAATCACAGGAGCTGATGAGACACAATCAACAGATGCTGTTATTCTGACGTTCATATAATGATTCAAACATTTGTGTCCATCAGGAGAAACCGATATTTTAGAAAAGGTTAAATAAGTATCAATACTAAATGTCATATATGTAAGTATATTTACTGAGTAATCCACTGTTTTGTAGAGAGGGGTCAAAATGACAATTTTCACCTGAGATTTGGAGATAAATGACTTTACTAAGCAGTTGAGGTGAAAAGCTGTAACTGTCTTACTGTGTGTGTGTTAGTTTTAAAATAGTTTGTTACTATCTGTTGTGTTTGACTTAGTAACAAATGATATGTCAGTGTAATATTGTAAAATATATTAAAATCTGTCATGTAATCTTTGAACTCTCACCTTTGGTATATAATAAAGCAAATATGTCTAAACTCAACAAATTTTATTAATAGACCTAACAATTTCAGTGTAAAAAAAAAAAAATAAATAATAATAATAAAGCTGCCAACTTTGTAAAATCATTTTTACACCGCTCTACTTTATCTCCAAATCTCAGGGGAAAATTGTCATTTTGACCCCTCTCTACAAAATAGTGGATTACTCAGTAAATATACGTAGTAAAAAAAAAATAAAAAAATTTTTTTTTTTAGTATGTTGGCATTAATCAATATGTATGTTTGTCATTCTACAGAAAACAAAAATATTAACAAAATCAAAAATGTGAGCCGGGGACCTCTGGTTGAGTTGACACAAAATTACCCTATTATATTTGAGGTTCAGTGTTTTAATAAGAAAAATCACAAATGGAGCCTAAAGTTTCACTTTTGTACTCCTGAGTCTGTTTTAGACTTCAGTAGATGAAGAAATGAGAAACAAACAAATAAAACACTAAATAGTTAATTCTATATCTGTATAAACAGTATGATCTTCACTTACTATCAACTGGATTAATCTAGTTCTTTTGTGTAATGATAAACTGTTTGTGTAAGAGCACAGATTTTTTCCAGACTCACTGTTTTGGACGATGTCCTGCATCTTCTTCCAGACTCTGAACGGCAGGTTGCCCAAGTAACGTGGCACATGAATCAAAGCTCCAGAAGGCGTCTGTGGATCCTGCTGTGAGATCTGGACTCTGGAAGAACATTCAGGAGTCAGAACTGCAGTGACTTTGGATCAGAAGCAGAGAGACCAGAGACACCAGCAGATCACTCACTTTTCCATTGTGACTGGAAACTTCTGCAGGACAAAAACAGAATTTATCATCAACAACTCAATCAATCATCAGTCAATCAATTAACCGATCAATGATGTGAAATCAGACCTCTAGAAAGCAGACATCATTGATGAGCAGTGCTGCTTCAAGTCGAACAAACCTGTGGTTCAACCAATGTGGTTCAAATAACAGAGATGTAATTGTGTTCAGGAAACAGTCATGACTAGCTATAACAATGCATTGTACCATGGTGTTTAAGCAGTAAGTTACATTCGTTGTACCGGAAACGCACCCCATATTGTCTGTGTTAAAATTGTCTGTGTTTGCTTTTGTCAAGAGAGAAGCCATATGCTTTGGCAGTAGCAAGTTCCTGTACTTGCGTGCAGCAGCAGAAATAATCTACGACTACAGCAATAACCAACAACAGCGTAGCAGATCTATTCTGCCAAGACCAAATACATTAACATTGTCATATACATTACCATGATAAAATCTTCAGAGAGTTTTCATGGAAGAAATGAAAATAAAGAAAAATAAAATGAAAATAAATTCACAACATACACAAACATGTGAATAATGTACTCTTTACTGGATTCTGTCTTTAATACATATAATACAGGTTGAAATGTTTTCTTCTTCTTCTTTCTTTTTGGTTTAGCAAATATTTCTGCTTATAACATTTGAACCAACAACATCATCAACAGAACATTTTATTAGGTATTATATTGTAAAAAGGCATAGAATATATCATGATCAACATGCTCTGATGGTACCTAGGAAGTTTTTTCTTTCTTCAAAACTTTT
The DNA here is from genome assembly GCA_036247105.1 of Cirrhinus mrigala. NCBI lineage: Eukaryota > Metazoa > Chordata > Actinopteri > Cypriniformes > Cyprinidae > Cirrhinus > Cirrhinus mrigala. The sequence goes on along the minus strand of CM070009.1, from coordinate 40,438,713 downwards.
TTATCGCTAGAAAGTTGCAACTTCTTAAATTGGCCTAGACTGGTGACTTGATTAAATATTGTATGGCTAATTAATAAAAATATATTAACTATAAAATAAATGCATGTTTTTTTTTTTTTTCCAGGTATGGAGGTCACGGTTTCCTGTTTCCATGTTTTTAGCAACTGTAGAATCCCTGAAATTATCTGAATATATTGTGACTAAAATGAAGTGACTTGATAATAACTTCACCATGGCAGATAATGATGGATCTTATAAACTCATAATCAATCATTTTACAGTTTGAATGATCTCACTAAATCATTTGTATTATTTATTGTTTATTGATCTGTTGTATAACAGCAGTATGTCAGTGTGAGTGTGTCTGTAGTGTTGATATCAGTCATGTGATCAGCTGCAGCCCAATCACAGCCGTACTGATATTCAGGTCAACAGATCACTCTTACTCATGTGATATGAATTAAATATTGAAACATGATGAAAGCAGGAAGATCCAGACCTACAGCTGTAAAAAAATAACGTGAATTTAATGGTAAAGGACTACAAAAATGCTACAGTAAAAAAAAACTGTTAAATGGTTAACGGTAAGTTCCCCTACTATATATGGAGAAAAACCGTATTGGACATTGCATGTAATTTTATGGTAGTATACTGTTTTTGGAAGTGGAAAAAAAAAAAAAAAAATTTACAGTGAATAACCCTTAATTTCCCTGACATTCTCAGAATTCCCTGCGTTACATTTCAAATGTGATGTTTTTTTTTGTTTCTTCTTAGTTTTTTCTTATCTGTTTTGTACATTAGGGTTGTAGGTTACATCAAATGTTGTTAATGTTTATTGCATTATTTCTGTTCCTTGTTTGTTACCATGATGTTTAGTGTTTGTGTGAATGACACTGTGCACCTCCTATATATGTTAATATTTAAAAGCTGCTTGTGATGGGCTTTGGTTCATCATGCGACTTTCTCATCACCACCTGCTTTTGGTGGCTATCAGTGTATTACAAAGTTACAAAACAGATTTCAGTACTTCAATAGGTTGGTATATTAACATTATATCACTTAATGAAATTACGGTACATTAATGTAAAATCGTAAAGTTAAAAGCCTAAAACCAAAAACATTGCCACCGTATTTTTTATGGTAAAATTTTACGGAATTTTTGGTAACACTTTACAATACGGGTGCACAAATATGCATTAATTGATGCTTAATTAATGCACAGATAATCACAAGTTAATTTATAATTCATGAAGAACTAAAACATTTATTAATGATTACTTCATCAGCAACTAATGAACATTCTATATGATTCATAGATAAAATAATCAATAAATTGTTATTAGTTAAATGTGTCATAATGTATTAATTCCCTTATTTTTTAAATAATGATGTAAATTCATATGTTAATTGCCACAGTGGTCAAAGCTGTGTACTTCAACTTCCAGTTGTCTGCTTTAAATACTCATTAGCTAATGATTTGCAAATGTATCATTATGTTGTGACTTTACTTGTTGAGGCACATGACTATTAACTAATTGTTAAGTAATATGTCATTGTGGCTATGGATTTAGAATTAGTTAGTTCTGTAAAGTCATAACATAATGATATCTTTGCAGATCATTAGCTAATGATTAATTAAAGCAGACAACTGGAAAATGAAATGCGTGGCTTCAACCCATTGTGGTCATTAACATATGAATTTACACTATTAGTTAATAAAATAAGTTATTAGGTAATTAATACATTATGACACATTTAACTAATAACAATTTATTGATTACTTTAATCTATGAATCATATAGAATGCTTATTTGTTGCTGATGAAGTAATTATTAATAAATGGTTTAGTTCTTCATGAATTATACATTTACTTATAACTATTTCTGCATTAGTTAAGCATGGATTAATGCATATTTGTGCACCCGTATTGTAAAGTGTTACCAATTTTTTTTTTTACAGTGTACAGCTGTAACCATTACTGACTACTGAACGGTAAGATCCTCAGAGAGGAAGAACAATAGAAGAATGGAAAGACAGTGTGAGTGAAGGTGGTTGTGAATGTGTGTAGATGTGTGTTAGTTGCAGGATCACAGAATGACACCGTTCCTCTGTCATAGTCCAGATACACTCTCACACGCTTAAGATACTGTTTAACATGGAAACCAGAACAGGGTTGGCAAATTGGCATAAAGGCAAGTAGAGAATTCTTATACAACACACTCCAGATATCAGTGTTAAAACAATCATGTCCCTTCCTTTGCTTTGATGCTGTAGTTACTCCAAGAGTCCAGTACTGACTCTCTTTAACCTCCACATCCCAGCAGTGTGTTCCTGAGTTAAAACCCTCTGAACCCAGAACACAAGAATAATAGTCAAATCTCTCTGGATTATTAGGAACAGGTTGACTGATCTTGCTGTTTCTCACACTGGTCAGATCATCAGACAGGACAAGATGTGGATTTGCAGTGTTTGGATCCAGAATCACAGGAGCTGATGAGACACAATCAACAGCTGGGGTTATTCTGATGTTCACATAATGATCAAGAGTGAACCAAACACAGATTATTATGAATTATGACACTCATCCTATTCATCCTATTCATCAAACACATCAGATATTTTTCCTCACTGTCAGTGTTATTAGTTACGCACTCATTTTTATTATCAGTGTTTAATGGCATCAGATACAAACATTAAAGGGGTCATTGGATGCCCATTTTTCACAAGTTGATATGATTCTTTAGGGTCTTAATGAAAAGTCTCTAATATACTTTGATTAAAAATTCTCAATGGTTTTGTAAAACAACACCCTTTTTACCTTGTCAAAATCAGCTCTGCAAAAATCATCTCATTCTAAGGGGTTGGTCCTTTAAATGCAAATGAGCTCTGCTCACCCCGCCCCTCTCTTCTCTCTGTGGAATGATGAGCTTGTTTACTTTAGGCGCATTTAGCGCGTTTAGCCGCTAAACTTCCTAACTACCATGTTATAAAGAAAGGCGATCGCAAAGATTCATAAAAAAACCCCTTATACACACTTCTGCTGTAAGTGAAGCTGGATCATGAATGATGCGCGCAAACATAGACGGATATATGTAGATCGGGAGCCGCATTCCCTTCACAAACAAACCTAATCCACTGCATCTTCAGCGGCTCAGATGTCGTGAGTAAATGACGACCACTATGTTCATTATTACATCCAGCAACACAACACCTCAATCGCTCAATCGGAGATATTCTTGTCTAACTCACATCCCTGCTCCGACATCGGAGGGCGAAAGAGGGCGGACTGTAACAGCTGATCCGAGGTAAAACGCTCATGTCAATCAACTATCGTGGGAGCGGCCTCTGTCGGTGTGACGGCACACTGACAGGCATCTGAGAACGGCTCGATTTGAAAAAGGGGATATTATTTTTACAGATTAATTAAAAACCACTGCATGGATTTTTATCATTATAGGGTAGATTTGTACATACACTGCCAACACACATTAATGTTCAAACAACATGAAAAAGTGAACTTAGCATCCGATGACCCCATTAAAATGTGTGATTTAAATATTTTTGTCCATCAGGAGAAACTGATATTTTGGAAAAGTTTAAATAAGAATCAATTAATCAGCTGTTGAGATAAAAAACTGTAAAAATGTGCTGTATGAAACTCATCAGCAGCATCTGAGCAGCAGCATTTACAAAAACTTTTACAAAGTTTTGTACCATTCTGATAAAGTAAAAAAAAAGGTTTGCTTCTTTAATACAACAAATCTTTGGATTATTAAGTGGTACATTTTAAAAATATATCTTGTAATAAAACAATATGATTTTTAAAAAAAATATTCTTTTTAAAAAGATGAATTCTTCTTAATTTTGTCCTAAAATTATTATTATTATTAATAATAATAATAATAATAGAAAGTAGTAACTTTTAGGATATAAAACATTCTTCTCAAGTTATACAAACTAAGAAGAAGAAGAAGAAAAAGAAGAAGAAGAAGAAGAAGAAGAAGAAGAAGAAGAAGAAGAAGAAGAAAAACATTTTATTCTCAGTATTGTGAATCTGGCTGCAGCTCTTTGATGAACTTATGAAATTAATAATTTTCCTCATGAACTCTAGAGACTGCCAAAAGTTCCCCTAGTAACACCATCATTATGAAAAGCCTTTGAGGAACTTAAACTATATATTGAACTTCATTGACCACAATATTATATTTGAGTTTCAGTCAGAAGAATCAAAAATGAAGCCTCAAGTTTCTTTTCAATCAATGATTCTATACAATGTTGAGTCTATTCTGGACTTGAGTAGATGAAGAAGTGAAAACATTTTCTAAAATTGTTCATTATATACCAGAACTAGTATGATCTTCATTCACCACCCGCTGAAATAATCTAGTGCTTCTGTGTGATGACAATCTGTGTGTGTAAGAGCACAGATCTTTTCCACACTCACTGTTTTGGAAAATGTCCTGCATCCTCTTGGAGACTCTGAACGGCAGGTTGCCCAAGTAACGTGGCACATGAATCAAAGCTCCAGAAGGCGTCTGTGGATCCGGCTGTGAGATCTGGACTCTGGAAGAACATTCAGGAGTCAGAACTGCAGTGGATTTGGATCAGATGCAGAGAGACCAGAGACACCAGCAGATCACTCACCTTTCCATTGAGACTGGAAACTTCTGCAGAACAAACACACAATTTATCAACAACAACACAATCAATTAATCAATCAATCAATGATTTGAAATCAGACCTTCAGAAAGCAGACGTCATTGTCTTTCATCGTCTCTTCCATGTCTTTGATTGTGTGTGAAAGAGCTGAGATGTGTCTGTTGATCTCCTCCAGCTTCTCCTTCATCATCTGCTTCTTCTGCTCCTCTTCCTCCCTCAGTGCAGTGATTGTAACTTCTTCTTCGTCTCTGAGAAACTGATGAAGCTTCGCAAACTGCTGTTTAATCTGATGCTCTGTGTGCTCAGCTTGAGACTGAAATCAAATCACATTCACTTTAATTGTCAAAAAAAAAAGAAAATATTTATATATATATATATATATATATATATATATATATATATATATATATATATATATATATATATTACTTATTCTGGAGCAGCATGAAGACTGAATGAGTAAATGTGAGTTAGTTAACTACGACTTTCTGAAATACTAGTAATGTAGTAGTAGATGTTCTGACTCTGTAGGTGCACTAAATCTTATCAGGTTCTCTTCAGAATGATGTTTTAATATGCTTTATAAGATACATTTACATGTGACTCTATTTGAAAGCTAAACAACTTAAGCAATTAAATTTATGAATGCTAGAACTAAAATGTTTCAATGAAGTCTGATTTTTTTTTTTTTTTTTTTTTTTGCAATGACAATATTATATATTATAGTATGTATGTATGTTTTTCACAATAGAAAGATAGTACATTTTAAATGCATTTTCTAAGACTTAAAGATATAGAAGTAAATAACGGTATAAATGTAAAGTCATTATGTACTCTATAAATAAGCGTGCGTTTAAAATGCTGCCCAACATTTCTGTTTCAGTCAATAAAGAAACATTAAATTATGTCAAACAAACCAGTTCAGCTGCTTTAAATTTTTAAATGTCAGCATAATCAGTCCTTACCTTGATGTGGTGAATTGTTTTCTCAAACTCTTCTTTCATGTTTTCTTTGTGTTTACATTTATCTTGTAAGAACTTCAGTGCTGTATTGAGCTCCTCCTATAGTTGAAAAAATAAATAAATAAAAAAAATTAAAAAATCTTGTAATAGGTTAATGTATCTAATACAGTGCACAGCATACATGAGTAAACCCCTCTGAATAAATATGAAAAATGTATTTTCTTAATGATCACTAATATAATTAATGGAAAGATAGCAAACTTGAAATGTATTAAACATACACTTAATAAAAACAACAAAATATATGCCAATATTTTCTGCAAAATAACTAAATTAGCGAATTTTGTTTAAATGAAGGATTGCAGAAATGAGTACACCCTGGATTTAATTTAGCAAATGTGTAATATTCTAGTGCCTATTATGTCCTCAAGAACATTAAGTATACTGCTCTGACCCTTCTTGGCACTGAGTGTACAAGTTCATGATAAATTTTCACATCTATCCTGTTTAACTTCTGGAGGACGACCTCCTTAAATGCCCTGGTCTTTAATGGGGAGTTTTGCTCAGCTCGTCACTACAGAATCTCCCACAGCTGCTCAAGAGCGTTAAGATTGGGTGAAATACATGTTTACTGAAGGATTTTCACATTAGGAGAATGAAAATCTTCATTGTCATGCTGAAAAAATGCCCAATAATACAGGCAATGCATCTTCAGTTTCAGTTTTTTGTATTACATCACACAGTGGTGTGTGAATTCATGACAGCATTGATAAAACACAACTCCCTCACACCTTCAGCACTCATACATCCTAATATAAGAGCTTTACTACCACTGAACATCACTTTGGGTACCAGGCACTTCTCCCTGTACTCCTCCTGTAGCAACACCAGAACATTTTGGATGCTTTTGGATCCGAAATGACTGAAGTCTATATTTTGGAAATATGGGCCTTGGAAGAGGTTATTGTGCTTTGGCTACAGTAGGTAATTCTAGTGGTGACAACAACCATGCATGTCACTTCTGTAGGCGGCGTTGTACTCTTGAGATAAACTGTCACTCTTTTCATAGCTTTTGCTGGCTCTGAGACACTTTCTTGGTGTTTCTCCTACTCTTTTTCTAGCAAAAATTCACTCATAACTAAATGATCTTATTTCTTAGCACAAACGAGGGCAAACCGTTGGCAAACCTATTTTGCTAATGAAAATAGCGTGGAAGCATCTATGTATATGCACAGCGCAATGCGATCTCTGACCTCTCTCTCTTTCTCTGTGTGCTCGAGGGATGTGTGTGTGTTTGTGTGCATCAATTAAAGCAGCGGATTAATAGTGATTAAACTGACTTGGAACTACCTGTGCATTAAACAGTTTTATTGCATACCTACCAGCCAATCAGAATCCAGTATTTAGACAGACCATGGAATAAAGCACTTTTTACTGTCAGGAAATTACTTGTCTTTGAAAATTTTGGTTCAATATACTTACCTGATGATCAAAAATAACCTTAAACCTACATTTTTTTTTTTTTTTTTTAAGTTTTATTTAGTATCTTTCAGGAGGGTCTACTCATTTTTGCAACACAGCATTTTATCACTTTGATAAGAAAATCTTGTTTTGCTGAATAATTTTGACATTCTTCTTCGGTAATTGATCAAGCAGGCTTGTTGGAACATGATATCTCCAAAGAAACCTAACATGTCTTCTAAGTAAAGAGTAACTGCTGAATTTGTTAAGTTTTAGAGGGGGTGTACTCATTTATGCTGTGCAGTGTACATAGTATGAGCAACATGATAATGAGAAATTTCTACATTATGTTACACAATTTCTGTTATATCTATATAAGTTTTTATCCCCATATGTAAATCTGTCTTACCTTATGTGACTGAACAGCTTCACTGATGGGTCTGAATGTGTGATTGATGTGTTTCTGTGAATCTCTGCACACTAAACACACAGGCTGTTTGTCCTCCAGACAGAAGAGTTTGAGTATCTCACTGTGTAAACTGCAGATCTCCTCAGATCCTGATGAACGCCTCTTATTGCTCTCTTTTAATAATGACTCACACAAGTTTTTCAGCACAAGATTACATGGAGGGTCACGTTTTGAGGATCTTCTCCTGCAGACAGGACACTTCTGAGTTTCCTTGGTTCTCCAGAATTGTTGAAGACACTCTTTACAGAAACTGTGACTACATGATAAAACAACAGGATCCTTGAAGATTTCACAGCACACGGGACAAGAAAGTTCTTCTGCAGATACATTTAGTGAAGCCATTTTCACTGTTTGAGCTCCAGCGATCTTTACTTTCACTTTCTGAAAGATGGTTTTAAAAATGAATCACCACGAGAATCACAAAGCTCTGCTGTTTGTTCAGACACAAACATCTCATAAATCCTTTCTCAAATCATTCTTAACTGATCATAGATTTGTTCTTTTTTTTTCTCTCCTCGAGAGAGTGAAGAGAGTCTGTTTGACAGAAAGGAGAAACAACAACTCAGTATCTTCCTGGTAAGTGCTGTAGAGGGAGGAGTTTCTGATCATGTGGGTGTTTTGCAACAGGTGAAAGTATTTCTTCAGGTTCAATGCTATCAAAATGGATTCAACATTAATTTACAGTGAAACCCAATGAAGCAAAACTAGAAAAAGCTGAAAGTAGCTAATTTGTTGGTTTATTTGACTAAAATGTTCCTTTAACCAATCTGGTATTGTTATTATTATGACTGTGTAAATAAATAATGTACAGTTTACAAATACATTGAAAATGCTTAATTATATTTAAAGTTGCAAACACTATTAACTAAACTTATTGATTGTAATTGTGTCACAGATTGTTTGAAACAGGGTGAAATAAAAGTGCAAGATTTAAGTGCTGCTGTCTTTCTTTTTTAAAACCAAAATGTAGTACTCAGAATCTTAAGATCAGAACAAAAAAAAAAAAAAAAAAAAAAAAAGTGAACAGAAAAATGACTAGGCTGAGAACAGACCAAAAACT
>CM070009.1:40378677-40429602 GCA_036247105.1 Cirrhinus mrigala | reverse complement strand
CACAAAAGACAAGACATTAATAATCATAGAAACAAGACATAGCTGACAGATGAAACAATAAGTAACCTAGGACACTAAATAAAGATTGGGAAAAAGAACAAAATGCATGCTACGCACATTAAAACAAACAAACAGTCCAGCATTGGGAGGCGGTTGAGGGCTCTGGAGGTAGGGAAGGGCAGGAAATCAGGACAGGCAGGGCCAGAAGGAGGAGCTATGAAAGAGCCTTGGTGGGTGAAACCAGCAGGATGACAGGATGAGACAGAGCCAACTAGCCTGAGACCCAGGTGGGACCAAGAGACTGTACGGACGGGGCGATGATAAAGGTGACAGACACGGAGGTCCAAGGCAGAGCTAGAATATCAACACTCCTGGACCTGAATGAAGAGTGGGTGAGTAAATTATTGTCTCTCTGCTCCTTCTGGTCAATTCCCTGCCTCCGTCACCCTGCTCTCCATCAGACATCCTGTTCTTTCCTCTGTCTGTTCCTCACATTCATCCTTTTCCCAGAGAGAAAAGAGGAGACGCACCAGTACAACCTGACTGACTCTGTCTATCACTTATTTCAAGTCAATCTTCACGTATGAAATATACACTACCAGTCAAATGTTTCAACAAATATTTTTGCTTTTTATTATTAGCACATTAATGTAATGAACACTCTTAGATAACTTTTGCAATATTTGCAAAACAATTATTTTTTGTAAAGGTTTCATATATATATCTGAAAGCCCTGAGATATGTCTGAGAGCTAAATGAAGCCTTTAGTTGATGTAGGTTTGATGGTTTCACTTGTTTGCCTCACTTGAGAATCCCCATAGGATTCTATAGGCCCCTCTAGTGGCGGTAACCAAAAAATGCAATGTAATGTCATTTTCACCCACCAGATGGCATCCGAGAGACTCAGTGACCCAGTTCCTGATGGAGTTTCATGTGTAAAGTGTTAATGGACCAAAATTTGGTCTTGCTTTGCTTTTTTTTTTTGGAAAAAAAAAAAATAAATAAAAAATAAAAACATTTTGCTCTTCGGGTCAAAATAACCCATGAAGGACATTTTTGTTACACTGTCAGGAAGGATGGATTGACAAAACTACAAAGAAAAGATTTCCAATGTTTTCACTAACCAACTTTAACGTATTGTAAATACAAACAAATTGTGATGGCTGCAACACTCCAAATAAAGTTGGGACAGATTAAACTGTTTTCAAACAGTTGACAGTAAGCAAGTGAATTGGTAATAGTTGAGGGGATCTTTTTTGAAAAAGCAAACATCTCTATGGGCCAAAGTTTAGCTAGTTAGCATAGTTCAGTTTGTCCCTACTGGTAGATGTCATTATTACTGCCATGAGACAAAAATCATCTTTCTGCATTAATACTGTTAGATCATCCTGTCAACAACACAATATATGTTACATCTATGAAAGCCATGCAAACATTTTTCTCTCTCTTCAGATTTTTTTCTCTAGTCGTGCATCCTAAAATGCACAGGGATATATCTGGATATATTGTGACTGAAATAAAGTTACTTGATATTAACTTTACTTCAGTAGATAATGATCAACCTTATAAACTTATAATTAATCATTAAAGAGTTTGATGAATCATTTATTGTTTATTGTTTATTGGTCTATTGTGTAACAGCAGTATGTCAGTGTGAGTGTGTCTGTTGTGCTGGATATCAGTCATGTGATCAGCTGCGCCCAAAATCACAGCCGTACTGATATTCAGATCAACAGATCACTCTTACTCATGTGATATGAATTAAATATTGAGACATGATGAAAGCAGGAAGATCCAGACATACAGCTGTAACCGTTACTGACTATTGATCGGTAAGATCCTCAGAGAGGAAAACAAATCACACCAGAAGAATGGCAAGACAGTGTCAGTGAAGGTGGTTGTGAATGTGAAATCAGAATCAAACAATCAGAGCTGTTGAGATGAACAACTGTAACTGTAAAAATTCAGTGTATGAAACTCTAAGTGGTAGCGCAAAGACTAAGAAAGTGCAAGTAAGTTTGTAAATGCTGTTTACGAACAAAAAGGTACAACGATTTCAGACGATTCTGAAGTTGTAGGAGAAAATAAGATGGAGTTTTTCGCCGTACTCTACACAGATGATGAACTTACACGTGATTCATAGTTATATGGAGAAAAATCCTGAAATGTTTTCCTCAAAAACCATAATTCACGACTGAAGACAGAAAGACATGAACATCTTAGATGACAAGGGGTGAGTAAATTATTTGTAAATTGTTGTTCTGGAAGTGGAGTTCTCCTTTATCAGAGTGTGTGTTTGTGTTAAAATAGTTTGTTACTGTCTGTTGTGTTTGACTTAGTAATTAATAATCTATTATTATAACATTGTAAGATTCATTCTTTCATTTATTTGTTTATTCATTCATTCATTCAGTCATTCATTTTCTTTTAAATATTGTGTGTTATTAGGGGATTTTATGGTACAAAATTATATTTACTGAATACTTATGATCCATTTATTACTTTGAAAGCTTTGGCACTTTGGAGACTAAAGTTTGGTCTTTTTTTAAGTAAAATTTGTTATAAAAAAAATTATAAAAATTTATTATTATGAAAAATGCACAAAAATACTGTTTTGAAATATATATTTAACAGATTAATAAAACAGAGTAATATATTTTTACTCTGAAACTGTGAGAAAATCATAAATCTAAACAAGCTATGTTTCAGTTTTAGGTTGATATTTTTTTTAAAAAAGGGCTTTCAGTAAGATTTTGTTTGGGTGCAGTATCAAATCTATTTTCATAAGATTAAATTGTGTCCTTTTTTGTTTGTTTTTGTATTTCTTCCCAGGACCATTTACATTAAAAAAAAAAAAATAAATAAATAATAAAAAAAAAAATCATATACCATTTCGTCATATACCACAATTAGTATAATCTTTACTCGCGACCCGCTGAAATATCTGATCTAGTGCTTCTGTGTGATGAAAAACTTTATATGTAAGAGCACAGATCTTCTGCAGACTCACTGTTCTGGACAATGTCCTGCATCTTCTTCCAGACTCTGAACGGCAGGTTACCCAAGTAACGTGGCACATCAATCAAAGCTCCAGAAGGCGTCTGTGGATCCGGCTGTGAGATCTGGACTCTGGAAGAACATTCAGGAGTCAGAACTGCAGTGACTTTGGATCAGAAACAGAGAGACCAGAGACACCAGCAGATCACTCACCTTTCCATTGAGACTGGAAACTCCTGCAGAACAAACACACAATTTATCATCAACAACTCAATCAATCAATCAATCAATGATCTGAAATCAGACCTTTAGAAAGCAGAGTCATTGTCTTTCATCATCTCCTCCGTGTCTTTGATTGTGTGTGAAAGAGCTGAGATGTGTCTGTTGATCTCCTCCAGCTTCTCCTTCATCATCTGCTTCTTCTGCTCCTCTTCCTCCCTCACTGCAGTGATTGTAGCTTCTTCTTCATCTCTGAGAAACTGATGAAGCTTCTCAAACTGCTGTTTAATCTGATGCTCTGTGTGCTCAGTTTGAGACTGAAATCAAACCACAGTCACTTCAGTTATAATAATAATAATAATAATAATAATAATAATAATAATAATAATACGCGAACCTAAAATTTCATAGCCTACACTACCGTTCAAAAGTTTGGGGTCAGTACACTTTTATTGTTTCTTTTTTTTATTTTTTAAGAAATTAATACTTTTATTCACCAAGGATGTATTAAGTTAATAATAAATAATTTACATTGTTATAAAATATTTATATTTTGAATAAACACTGTACTTTTTAAACTTGTTATTCATGAAAGAATCCTGAAAAAAAAAATTACAGGTTCCAAAAAAATATTTGGCAGCACAACTGTTGATATTATCCAACATTGATCATTCTAATAATAAATCCGCATATTAGAATGATTTCTGAGGATCATGTGACACTTAAGACTGGAGTAACAGCTGATAAAAATTCAGCTTTTCATCACAGGAATAAATTCTGTTTTAAAGTATGTTAAAATAAAAAACATTATTTTATATTGTAAAAACATTTTGCAATATTACTGTTTTTTTTTCTATATTTTTAATCAAATAAATGCAGCCTTGATGAGCATAAGAGACTACTTTAAAGACTATTACAAGTCTTACTGACCCCAAACTTTTGAACGGTAGTGTATATTAAACAGACTTCAGAAAGGGTGGTGGTGCTTGAAACATTTTTGGTCAAAGTTTGACAGTGAAAAGTATCAATAATGAGGTCAGAGATTCAAGAACACGTCATTACTTGTACAATAGTTTGAGAAAAGAAAAAAAACAACTCTTTTTGTTTACATTTTCCCACAGGTAAGATTCATAATGTCGACAGCTCAGTATCTGATGGCTGACAGGTTGTTGAGCTCATGAATATTAATCAGGGGTCTGTTTCCCAAAAGCAACTATGATCGTAAGTTCCTAGAGTTCAATGGTACTTGTGAGCAGTGTTGGGGGTAACGCAATACAAGTAACCCGAGTTACGTAATATTATTACTTTTTCCAAGTAACTAGTAAAGTAATGCATTACTTTTTAATTGACAAGAAAATATCTGAGTTACTTTTTTTCAAAGTTTTTTTTTTTTTTTTTTTACTTTTTTTCAAGTAATGCCAGTTACTATCCCCCCATTTATTGATTGAAAGCTCTCCTGTCCCCATGTTGAGAGAAATCAGGAGTAAGATATTAGTTCTAGAATAAATGTGAACATGCATTAATTCATCTCACTCACAAAAATCAGATTCAGTATTCCTCAAAATGAATAAAAACAGTGAAATTCAATTCAAACCTGCAATAATTAAGTATGTTAAATAATACAAATATCCTTTATGCGTTTAATCCCATTTTATTAACCGATGTCTTTGCTGCAGACCTTCGATGATCCAATTCAACCATACTAATAAGCAAAAATTACTCAAGATAATCTAACATTTGTTTTCCTTTTTTTTGTTGTTGTTGCTTGAGAGAGATTTTTTTTTTTTTTTTCTGCGGTCTACTGTATAGACATGAATTTACTTTTCTCCAAGCCTGAGGCTTTTGGTGTGAAACAAATTTGCCAAAAATAAAAGTTTTTATATTAAAAACAAACAAGCAAGTCCTGCCCAGATGTAAAAAGTAACGCATAAGTAAAGTAACGCATTACTTTCCATAAAAAGTAACTAAATAACATAATAACATAAAAAAAAAAAAAAAAAAAAAAAAAAACATTTTTTCATTTAAAGTGAAGTCACCAGAGATTTCTTAAATATGTTCATGTCCGTTTTTTTGTCCCCAAATATGAATCACTTACCTTATATGATGGAACAACTTCATTAATGGGTCTAAATGTGTGATTGATGTGTTTCTGTGAGTTAATACACACAACACAAACAGGCTGTTTGTCCTCCAGACAGAAGAGTTTGAGTTTCTCACTGTGTAAACTGCAGACCTCCTCAGATCCTGATGAACAGCTCTCATTTCTCTCCTTCAGGAACAACTCACACAAGTTTTTTAATGTAAAATTACGAAAAGGATGATTTTTTGAGGATCTTCTCCTGCAGACAGGGCACTCTTGAGTTTTCTTGGTTCTCCAGAACTGTTGAAGACACTTTTGACAGACACTGTGACTACATGACAGAAGAACAGGATCCTTGTAGATGTCGTGGCACACAGGACAAGAAAAATCATTTTCAGATAGTGATGCCATTTTCACTGTTTGAGTTTGGTAATTATTAGGTATTAACCCTCCACCTATCCCCAAACCTAACTTTAACCCAGGTAGCTACCTTCTACGACAGTACTTTCTTGGATAAGTACACTGTAAATGCACATACTGTAAAATAAAGTACATATTTACGTGACAAATGTAAGAACTGCTAAAAGGGAATTATAAAATCTTTCTCAGATTTTACCTCTGGTTGCCTCACAGGTGCGTATTGGTGGGCAAAATAGCCACACAGGGCATTTAATTATTAAATTAAGCAGGAAAATCTTGCAAAGATACAAAAATAGTACACATGAAGTGACATCTAAGGTTAAATGGTCAAACACAATTAATTAAATCAGGATGGTAGCACATTAAAGAACAAACTGAGGCATATTCGCAGTAGACCAAATGTATGTACTGTACACACTGTTGCCAAATCAATGGTCTTTCCAATTAGCCAATTTCCAACACAATTGGATTATCTTTTAGTAACATTTGGTCCTTGTTCTTAATTAAAAAAGAGGTTTGTCTCTTGCCTCATTCAAAACATCTCTTTCATCCCAGATTGAAAGAGTGTCCCCAAAAAAAGTTGTTTATGAAAACTATGTTATTTTGCGGGCACCACATCCAGCCTTTGAGTGACCACAGTCTGCTATGTATCTCATTACCACAGTAAGCAGGGAGGGAACAAGAGCATATTATAGTGTCTGATATCGTACTTGCAAGTTCACACACCTCTTTAATGTTATTACCAATCTTACTGAATATATGTTTAGCATTAGCACTTTTAAAATTGCCAAGATGTCAGGCACTCTAACTCCCGGTAAACAATGGGCTATGGTGGCTGGTGTCTCTATTTTCATGTTCCATACAGTAGAATTGCCAATAACAAGAGCACTTTCAGCAGGTTTTTCAGTGGGGGGAATCTGTTTGATGTACTGATCGGAATGTATGAGGGGTATGTTTCATCCCGCGACTATGTCGCCTCACAGTCGCTCCGCTGTGGGGGCTCTGCAACCGGAACCAAATCATGTACGAGAATCACTATGATAGTCACATCCAAAGCCATATCTATGGCCCTCACATTCTTATGGTCCTCAACTCAATTTTTTTGAAATCTAGTTCTGAAATCTTCTCTGTCAGCCTAACTATTTGCCTGTATTTATTACATGTGAATGGCTCGCCACTGACGGAGACAACTACACTATACATGTGGCAAACAGTGCAAGTGACAATAACAGGAGAACAAGCCTTTACTAACTGTGATTTCTGAACGTTTGTGACTTACAACAGTTGTTTGATGAATGTGTGAAAAATGGAGCAAGAGAGTTAACCCTTTGGGGCTCGTTTAGGAGTCGCACTTGACTCCTTTGTGGTCAAAAGTGACCAAAGCTTTGAAATGTAACTTTTTTCTTTTTTTTTTTTTTTTTTCAGGAAAATCATTGTAATATATTTTTGTTCAATAATATTTTTTGATTATTATTTAAAATTTTGAGGGGATTTTATGATAATATGCAATATTTATACAGTTTTAATGAGCTATTTTTTTCAATTAGAATTAATATATATTTATTTTTTTATTATATTTTTATTATTATTTTTCAATACATGCAACATTTCACATTAAAACAGAGTGAATGCTTTGAAAATAATTTTTATTTTAAGTGAGAATTGTGCCATTTGGTGTCATTAAAAATAAATCTTGTGTAATGTCATGTAAGCTTCTGTATATCTCCCTATATACATATTATACATATATACAGAGGCTTTTGGATTACTGTTTTTTTTTTTTTTTTTTTACATATTTTATTAGGTTTTGCTTTTAGATGTACATTTAGATATTCTAAAAGACTACTTTTTGTCAAAGTTTAGATATTTTTGGTTAGATAAATATCAGGTTGCATTATGATTACAATCAAACATTAAAATACAAGAAAACTGTTCTCCCCATCTCACATATTCTCATAATTTACTCTGTTGCTGTCTTACCAGTTAATTTCTGTGTGTGTGTGTGTTTGTGAGAGAGACTCTTGTGTATTTTTCCATTTATTTATTTTATTTCACATATTCTCAAAATTTGCTCTGCTGCATTTTTATTAGTTCATTTCTTTTATTAGTTCATTTCGTGTCTGTATGTCAGAATCAGAATCAGAATCAGAATTAGCTTTATTCGCCAAATGTGCGCAAACACACAAGGAATTTGTTGTGGTTTTTTAAGGTGCTCCTGGTACATACATACATATATACATACATATCTGACATGAGAACAGAGAAAAAACATTTAAATAAAAATAAAAACTTAGAATAAATAATAATGTATGAATCTGGAACAGAAGATTTATGTACAGATTTGTGCATTATTCCTCAATATACAGCTATATAAATAAGAGATGTGCATGTGTATTTACATAAAAATACTACAGAAGTTTACATAATAATACTACACAAGGAGTCAATAATTAGAAATGGAGAAAGAAATACAGAAATTAATTGTAGAACCCAGGTAATGATTTATGTTTATCTGTTTAAGCTGGAGATGGCATTTGGGAAAAAGCTGTTTTTATGTCTAGATGTTTTAGTGCTCAGGGATCTGTAGCATCTGCCTGAGGGGAGAAGTGCAAACAGGTTGTGTCCGGGGTGAGAAGGGTCTTGGATGATGTTTCCTGCCCGTTTCTTCACTCTGGAGATGTATAAGTCCTGAAGGTTGGGCAGATGCACACCAATGATTCTCTCTGCTGTCCTAACAGTCCGTTGCAGTCTTCTTATATCTGATTTACTGGCTGCCCCAAACCAGACAGTTATAGAAAAGCACAGAACTGACTCAATGACAGCGGAATAAAACTGTGTCATTAGTGCCTGTGGTAGATTGAACTTTTTCAGTTGACGAAGAAAGTACAACCTCTGCTGGGCTTTTTTCACAATTGAGACAATAAGAATGTCCCACTTCAGGTCCTGGGAGATGTTAGTTCCTAGGAACTTGAATGAGTCCACTGCAGCCACAGTGCTGTTCATGATGGTGAGAGGGGGGAGTGCAGGGGGCTTTCTCCGGAAGTCCACTGTCATCTCTACAGTTTTGAGCGTATTAAGCTCCAGGCTGTTGTGACTGCACCAGAGAGACAGCTGTTTCTGTATGTGTTTCTGTGTGTATGCGTGCGTGTGTGCGTGTGTGTGCATGGGTGTCTATTTCCCACTCTCGATATTTTAGAGTGTCACCCCTTGATTGCTGTGCACTTTTTTTCTACACAGTGGCTGATTTGTAGTTGGTACCACCAAAAGATTCTCTGAGTCTTCGTATTTTTTTGTATTTCCCATTCATTTTCTATGTCGGTCATTTTTGACCACGAAGGAGCCAAGTGTGACTTTTTTTTTTTTTTTTTTTTGTGACCCTTTAACATATCCGAATCATGTCCATAATTTTTTTGTATGTTCACATAGCTAATGCAACAAAAGTCACCAAGTGTCATCTCATTCCGAAGAAGCTACGATTTTTTACATTTCGGTCAAAAATGACTGAAGAGACCAAGAGGCCAAAAGCGGTAGGCGTGAATGACAAGCTAACAAGCTAATGGAATGGTAATGTACTGGACTCATGGTTTAGATTAAAAAGCGAATGATGTCTTATTAGTTTGTTAGATAATATCAGAAGTATGGTGATAATCAAGATTTTTAAGATTGCAAAAAAGTGACTGTATGATAGAGATTCCAGCAGAAAAACAAAGCTACATAGGGCTACAATCTCCGATCGCCAATCACCACCGGTCAAAGCCTCCTGTCTACATCGTCGGTCAAAATGTGTGGCTTTCATCCAAGAATATTCCTCTCTGCACCATCTGCAATAAACTTGCCCCTAAATTCATTGGTCCATGTACTGTCACCAATATCGTTAGTCCGATGGCAGTCCGCCTCAAACTTCCTCCAGCATACAGGAGAATTAATTCCATCTTTCATATTTCCAAATTAAATCCTGTTTTTCCACTGCCGCTATTTGTAGATGGGGAACCTGCATATTTGGTAAAACGTATTCTGGGCTGGTAGAGGGGACACGGATTTAAGTACTTGGTGGACTGTGAAGGTTGAAGCGTAACCTTTTCAGTCCACCAAATACTCAAATCCGTGTCGGAGAGGAGTTGGGTTCCTACATAAGAATTATAGGATTGATTCCCTTATCGATGATTACAATTGCCAGGTAACTTTATATAGTGTTGATATGGCAACTAGTAAATACTGTAAGATTTGTTATGTTAGCATGTGTGGAAATGTTTAAACCATGTGAGTTACAACAAAACCTGCATTAGTTTGTGCCCGGTGCTCCCCTACCATCTGAACTTTTCTAAAGACAGTCAATTCCCTTCAGAGATACATTCATTTAACATCTCAAACATTTTGAATTGTCACAAATTTATATCAATTTTCAACCAGCTCAGGGTGCATCGTTACAACCCTATTGAAACACAATGAAAGCAGATCCAGACCTACCATTGTAACAGTTACTAACTATTAAACGGTAAGATCTTCAGAGAGGGATAACAACGGAAGAATGGAAAGACAGTGTCAGTGAAGGTGGTTGTGAGTGTGTGTAGATGTGTGTTAGTTACAGGATCAGAGAATGACACCGTTCCTCTGTCATAGTCCAGATACACTCTCACACGCTCAAGCTTCTGACTAACATGAAAACCAGCCCATTTAGACCACCCGTACCACACACTGAAGACACTGGTTTTAAAGAAATCAGGTCCCTTCCTCTGGATTGATGCTGTAGTTACACCAAGTCTCCAGGATGAACTCTCTTTAACATCCACATCCCAGCAGTGTGTTCCTGAGTTAAAACCCTCTGAACCCAAAACACAGTCCAAATAGTCAAATCTCTCTGGATTATCAGGAAGCTGTTGTTTGTTCCCACTGATTCTCACACTGGTCAGATCATCAGACAGGATGAGCCATGGATATGCAGTGTTTGGATCCAGAATCACAGGAGCTGATGAGACACAATCATCAGTTTTTTTTTATTTTTTATTCTGATGTTCATATAATGATCAAGAGTGAATCGAGCACAGATTATTATGAATTAATGACAAACATTAAATGTGTGATTAAAACACGTGTGTCCATCAAGAGAAACTGATATTTTGGAAAAGTTTAAATAAGAATCAATCAATCAGAGCTACTGAGATGAAGAACTTTAACTGTATAAATTATTTGTATGAAACTCTAAGGCCACATTTACACTGCAGTTCTTGAAGTATTGATGCCATTTTTTCTGATGACCATTTTCTTTAAAAGTAACCCATATCCAGTATCTGAATTTACACTGTACACCTGGTGAAAACAACCCAACATACTGACAAATTACCAAATCTGTGAAACAAAACCAGCCTATTCAAAGTTAGCCCAATAATGTTTTGTGTGTGTGTGTGTGTGTGTGTGTGTGTGTGTGTATGTGTGTGTTTTCACAAGGTAAATCCTAAAGAGTGGAGATTTTGGCTTGTGGCATTGGAGTGTGCTCTTTGCGCAAGCTTCTGATTGTATGATGGTTGTGGCTAGAGGGGATAAAGCTCAGACCGGAAACTAACAATGAAATTAATTGTTCTACCTATTAGATTTTGTTTTATTAACGTCTACACCTACCAACCCTAAACTTAGCCCTTTCTTATAATATAAAAACAGTATTATTGTTGTACAGTGTGACAAAAAATAACGTTAGATTGATGTGTGCATGCTGTATCCCTTCTAGCCTAAGCCTTGTCTGACAGGGCTTTACAGTTAGGGTTATATCGCCACCTGTTGATTTGGCATGCTCGTGACAGCACTTCATAGCATCTTTTAGTGTTTTCCTATAGACAAGCTTTTTTTTTTTTTTTTTATGAAGAAGGAATATTTTTTATAAAAATACACATGTATGTGTAGACTAGGCTTAAAACTGGTGATTTTTCTGCCTGTGAATGTGGCCGCAGGTCTCTAAGGAGCTTGTAATGTATGTGTGAGAGCACAGGGCTGCATTTCCCAAAAGCATGGTAAGCCTAAATTGATTCTTGCCCTATTGCCACAAATTGTCACTACGATCAGCCTACAGTGCCTTTGAGAAAAGCAGCCCAGATCTTCTCCAGACTTACTATATTCGACAATGTCCTGCATCTTCTTCCAGACTCTGAACGGCAGGTTGCCCAAGTAACGTGGCACATGAATCAAAGCTCCAGAAGGCGTCTGTGGATCCGGCTGTGAGATCTGGACTCTGGAAGAACATTCAGGAGTCAGAACTGCAGTGGCTTTGGATCAGAAGCAGAGAGACCAGAGACACCAGCAGATCACTCACCTTTCCATTGAGACTGGAAACTCCTGCAGAACAAACACACAATTTATCATCAACAACTCAATCAATCAATCAATCAGTCAATCAATCATGATCTGAAATCAGACCTTTAGAAAGCAGACATCACTGGCTTTCATCATCTCCTCCGTGTCTTTGATTGTGTGTGAAAGAGCTGAGATGTGTCTGTTGATCTCCTCCAGCTTCTCCTTCATCATCTGCTTCTTCTGCTCCTCTTCCTCCCTCACTGCAGTGATTGTAGCTTCTTCTTCATCTCTGAGAAACTGATGAAGTTTCTCGAACTGCTGTTTAATCTGATGCTCTGTGTGCTCAGCTTGAGACTGAAATCAAACCACATTCACTTCAGTCATCTCAGACTCACATCAATACTTCACAACATTAATATCAAAGATAAACTCAGATACTGAAATTTAGAAAGAGATTTCTGCTTGAAAATTAAAAAAATAAACTGAAATCTATTTTATTGTATATAGCAAATCATAACTCTGTGTATTGATCCTACAACTGTAAAGAAAATGACTCTCAATTCTCTTTCCTCACTTGAATGTGTTGAACTGTTTTTTCAAACTCTCTTTTAATATTTTCATTCTGTTCAAGTTTCTCCTGTAAGATCTTCAGTGCTGTATTGAGCTCTTCCTGGAAATTAATAAAAAATAAAAATTGATGAGACACACAAAAACAAAAGAAGTATTTTCTCACAGCAGGGTGATGATATCCCTGGTGAAAAAAACAGCATACAGTGGGTACGGAAAATATTCAGACCCCCTTACATTTTTCACTCTTTGTTATATTGCAGCCATTTGCTAAAATCATTTAAGTTCATTTTTTTCCTCATTAATGTACACACAGCACCCCATATTGACAGAAAAACACAGACTTGTTGACATTTTTGCAGATTTATTAAAAAAGAAAAACTGAAATATCACATGGTCCTAAGTATTCAGACCCTTTGCTGTGACACTCATATATTTAACTCAGGTGCTGTCCATTTCTTCCGATCATCCTTGAGATGGTTCTACACCTTCATTTGAGTCCAGCTGGGTTTGATTATACCGATTGGACTTGATTAGGAAAGCCACACACCTGTCTATATAAGACCTTACAGCTCACAGTGCATGTCAGAGCAAATGAGAATCATGAGGTCAAAGGAACTGCCTGAAGAGCTCCGAGACAGAATTGTGGCAAGGCACAGATCTGGCCAAGGTTACAAAAAAATTTCTGCTGGACTTAAGGTTCCTAAGAGCACAGTGGCCTCCATAATCCTTAAATGGAAGACGTCTGGGACGACCAGAACCCTTCCTAGAGCTGGCCGTCCAGCCAAACTGAGCTATCGGGGGAGAAGAGCCTTGGTGAGAGAGGTAAAGAAGAACCCAAAGATCACTGTGGCTGAGCTCCAGAGATGCAGTCGGGAGATGGGAGAAAGTTGTAGAAAGTCAACCATCACTGCAGCCCTCTACCAGTCTGGGTTTTATGGCAGAGTGGCCCAACGGAAGCCTCTTCTCAGTGCAAGATGCATGAGAGCCCGCATGGACTCCAAGATGGTGAGAAATAAGATTCTCTGGTCTGATGAGACCAAGATAGAACTTTTTGGCCTTAATTCTAAGCGGTTTGTGTGGAGAAAACCAGGCACTGCTCATCACCTGTCCAATACAGTCCCAACAGTGAAGCATGGTGGTGGCAGCATCATGCTGTGGGGGTGTTTTTCAGCTGCAGGGACAGGACGACTGGTTGCAATCGAGGGAAAGATGAATGCGGCCAAGTACAGGGATATCCTGGACGAAAACCTTCTCCAGAGTGCTCAGGACCTCAGACTGGGTCGAAGGTTTACCTTCCAACAAGACAATGACCCTAAGCACACAGCTAAAATAACGAAGGAGTGGCTTCACAACAACTCTGTGACTGTTCTTGAATGGCCCAGCCGGAGCCCTGACTTAAACCCAATTGAGCATCTCTGGAGAGACCTAAAAATGGCTGTCCACCAACGTTTACCATCCAACCTGACGGAACTGGAGAGGATCTGCAAGGAGGAATGGCAGAGGATCCCCAAATCCAGGTGTGAAAAACTTGTTGCATCTTTCCCAAAAAGACTCATGGCTGTATTAGATCAAAAGGGTGCTTCTACTAAATACTGAGCAAAGGGTCTGAATACTTAGGACCATGTGATATTTCAGTTTTTTTTTTTTAATAAATCTGCAAAAATGTCAACCATTCTGTGTTTTTCTGTCAATATGGGGTGCTGTGTGTACATTAATGAGGAAAAAAATGAACTTAAATGATTTTAGCAAATGGCTGCAATATAACAAAGGGTGAAAAATTTAAGGGGGTCTGAATACTTTCCGTACCCACTGTATGCTGGTAGGTATAGTTTCTTCACCAGGGATCAGTGTTTGACTATTTATTGTTCCTGACATATGAAACCAAAGCATAATAACTATAACAACAGAAGAATGGAAAGACAGTGTCAGTGAAGGTGGTTGTGAATGTGTATAGATGTGTGTTAGTTACAGGATCAGAGAATGACACCGTTCCTCTGTCATAATCCAGATACACTCTCACATGTTCAAGCTTCTGTTTAACAGGAAAACCAAACCTTTCAGACAGACCATACCGCACACACATCTGTGTTAGAGAAATCATATCTCTTCCTTTGGTTTGATGCTGTAGTTACTCCAAGACTCCAGTACTGACTCTCTTTAACCTCCACATCCCAGCAGTGTGTTCCTGAGTTAAAACCCTCTGAACCCAGAACATAGAGACTCTCATTAAATCTCTCTGGATTATCAGGAAGCAGTTGTTTGTTCTCATTGTATCTCACACTGGTCAGATCAGCAGACAGGATTAGATGTGGATTTGCAGTGTTTGGATCCAGAATCACAGGAGCTGATGAGACACAATCAACAGCTGCTTTTATTATGATGTTCATATAATAATCAAGAGTAAACCAAACACAGATTATTATGAATTATGACACGCATCCTATTGATCAAACACATCAAAGATTTCCTCTGATGAACTTAAAATACATATTGAAGTTTCTTGAGCACAATATTATATGTTATATATTTTATTAGTGTTTCAGTCAGAAGAATCACAAATGGAGCATCAAGTGTCTTTTCACTTTTACACCGTTGAGTCTGTTCCGGACTTGAGTAGATGAAGAAATGAGAAACATTCTCAAAAAAAAAAAAAAAATTAATTATATACCAAAATGTCTCAAGTTACAAGTATAACCATGGTTCCCTGAAAAGGAAATGAGACAATGTGTCAGAGCAAGACGCTATGAGGAATGCCTCCAGCATGACTGGTTTCTGAAGCACGTGTTTAAACAAGATAATGTCATTGGTTGACAACAGTCCGTGACATCACTACCACTGTGACCATCAGTATAACAGGGCATCTGTAGTAAACATCAACTTCTTTGTCTGAAGGAGACATAAACAAGTAGACCCGAAGCATGGAAACGAGACGCAGTGTCTTGTTTCCCTCTCAGGGAACCATGGTTACACTTGTAACTCAAGACATTCTCAAGCATTCAAATAAGGACTCAACAGACTTAGTGGGTGGAGTCATAAATCCCCTATTAAGTCTGCACCAGCAGACTGTAGTGACTAGTAGTATACACTAGTAGTACATACTAGTATGATCTTCACTTACTACCAACTGAAATAAGTGAGTACTTCTGTGTGATGATAATCTGTGTGTGTAAGAGCACAGATCTTCTCCAGACTCGCTGTTCTGGACAATGTTTTGCATCTTCTTCCAGACTCCGAACGACAGGTTGCCCAAATAACGTGGCACATGAATCAAAGCTCCAGAAGGCGTCTGTGGATCCGGCTGTGAGATCTGGACTCTGGAAGAACATTCAGGAGTCAGAACTGCAGTGGCTTTGGATCAGAAGCAGAGAGACCAGAGACACCAGCAGATCACTCACCTTTCCATTGAGACTGGAAACTCCTGCAGAACAAACACACAATTTATCATCAACAACTCAATCAATCATCAATCAATCAATCCATGATCTGAAATCAGACCTTTAGAAAGCAGACATCATTGCCTTTCATCATCTCTTCCGTGTGTTTGATTGTTTGTGAAAGAGCTGAGATGTGTCTGTTGATCTCCTCCAGCTTCTCCTTCATCATCTGCTTCTTCTGCTCCTCTTCCTCCCTCAGTGCAGTGATTGTAGCTTCTTCTTCATCTCTGAGAAACTGATGAAGCTTCTCAAACTGTTGTTTAATCTGATGCTCTGTGTGCTCAACTTGAGACTGAAATCAATTTACATTCACTTCAGTCCCCTTACCAAAAAGAAGTATTCTTCAAGTTTATTTTATTAAGTATACTTAAGTAAAGTTCAAGTATATTTGTAAGTATACTTTATGTATTAAGTATACAAATATCAGCGTACTAGTATAGTATACTTTTAAGTGTACTATTTTAATACTCCTTGGGATTAATTTGGCCCACTTTGTAGTATAAAAGTATACCTTGAAGTATACTTTAAGTATAACAGTAGTAAACTTTGAGTACACGACTAGTTTACATCTATGTTTTCAGTTTGTACTGCAAGTATACTAAAAGGTATACTGATAGTTTACTAATTAAATACTTTTTTAATGCATTTTTAGGACACTTTGAAGCATGGGCGACATTTGACTCTTGAGTCGGGGGGTTGTCTCAAAATAGCATTATATATATGTTCTTAAGATTATCTTACTAAATAATTATTTTAGTATATCAAGTACAAAATTAGTGTGTGAAAATAGAGCACTTTACATCATGGAACTGCACTTTTTTTTTCACCTGGGGTAGCTGGTGTTACACGGTGTATGGTCATACACTGATTAGATTCACGTTATTCACGTCGGCACAAATGATGTTCGACTTCGCCAGTCGGAGATCACTAAAAATAATGTTAAAGAGATGTGTGAACTTGCAAGTACGATGTCAGACACTGTAATTTGCTCTGGCCCCCTCCCTGCGTATCGTGGTGACGAGATACATAGCAGACTGTCGTCACTAAATGGCTGGATGTCTAAGTGGTGCCCGCAGAATAACATAGGTTTCATAGACAATTGGACAAGTTTTTGGGGCAGACCTGACCTGTTGAAAAGAGATGGTCTTCATCCCTCCAGGGGTGGTGCTGCTCTTCTCTCTAGTAATATGGCATATAGTCTTAGAGTTTGCACTTGACTAACTGGGGCCCAGGTCAGGAAGCAGACAGACTGGCTAATCCGACCGTCTGCTAGCCGCCTCACGTCACCAAAATCAGTTAATTCTCAGCACATAGAGACCCTTACACCTAGATATCATGCTATAGAGACTGTGTCTGTTCCCCGAGCTAGACAATACAAAAGACGTCCAAACCAATTTAAGAGTAACAATCTAATCAACGTTCAACAAATTAAAAATTTACATAATACAGAGAAACAAATGATAAAACTCTGCCTTTTGAATATCAGGTCCCTTTCCACAAAAGCGCTTTTTGTAAATGATATGATCATTGATCATAACCTAGATGTGCTATGTTTGACAGAAACCTGGCTAAAATCAGAAGATTACATTATCTTAAACGAGTCTACCCCTCATGATTACTGTTATAAACATGAGCCACGTCTAAAAGGTAAAGGGGGAGGTGTTTCTACAATTTATAGCAATATTTTTAGTGTTTCACAGAGAGCGGATTTCATGTATAACTCGTTTGAAGTAATGGTGCTTCATATAACATTATCCAGAGAAACAAGTGTTAATGATAAATCCCCCATGACGTTTGTACTTGCTACTGTATACAGGCCACCAGGGCACCATACAGATTTTCTTAAAGAATTCGCTGATTTTATATCTGAGCTGGTGTTGGCTACAGATAAGGTCTTAATAGTAGGTGACTTTAACATCCATGTTGATATTGAAAATGATGCACTGGCAGCTGCATTTACAGACATTCTAAATTCTATTGGAGTTAGACAACACGTGTCAGGTCCCACTCATTGTCGAAATCATACTCTAGACTTAATACTGTCACATGGAATTGATGTCAATGCCGTTGAGATTCTGCAGCAAAGTGATGATATCTCTGATCATTATCTAGTCTCGTGTATACTCCAGATAACTAAAACTGTAAATTCAACTCCTTATTACAAGTATGGTAGAACCATCACTTCTACTACAAAAGATTGCTTTCTAAGTAATCTTCCTGATTTATCTGAATTCCTCAGCATGTCCAATAGCTCAGAAAAACTTGATGATGTAACAGAAACTATTGACTCTCTCTTTTCCAGGACTCTAGATACGGTCGCTCCTCTGCGCCTAAGGAAGATTAAGGAAAACTGTCCGACCCCGTGGTATAACGAGCACACTCGCGCCCTAAAGAGAGCAGCCCGGAAAATGGAGCGCAGCTGGAGGAAAACAAAATTAGAGGTTTTTCGTACTGCTTGGCGGGAATGTACCCTATCGTACAGAAAAGCGTTAAAATCGGCCAGATCTGATTACTTTTCGACTCTTTTAGAAGAAAACAAACATAACCCTAGGTATTTATTCAATACAGTGGCTAAGTTAACAAAAAATAAAGAACCAACAGGCACTGACTGTGCCCATCAGCATAGCAGTAATGACTTCATGAACTACTTTACTTCTAAGATCGATACAATTAGAGACAAAATTGTCACCATGCAGCCGTCAATTACAGTGTCGCATCAGATAGTGCGCTATAGATTTCCTGGGGAACAATTCCACTCATTCTCTACTATAGGTCAGGAAGAATTGTATAAACTTGTTAAATCATCTAAACCAACAACTTGTATGCTAGACCCTATTCCATCTAGGCTACTAAAAGACTTGCTTCCAGATCTCATAGATCCTCTGCTAAATATTATTAATTCATCACTGTCATTAGGATATGTCCCCAAAACCTTCAAACTGGCTGCTATTAAGCCTCTAATTAAAAAACCACAACTTGACCCCAACGAATTGACTAATTACAGACCTATCTCGAATCTCCCATTTCTATCAAAGATATTAGAAAAGGTTGTATCCTCACAATTATCTTCCTTCCTACAGAAATATGATATCTGTGAGGATTTTCAGTCAGGTTTTAGACCATACCATAGTACTGAGACTGCTCTTATTAGAGTTACAAATGATCTACTCTTGTCATCTGATCGTGGTTGTATCTCTCTGTTAGTGCTACTGGATCTTAGTGCTGCGTTTGATACTGTTGACCACAACATTCTCTTGAATAGACTTGAGAATTATGTTGGCATTAGTGGTAGTGCATTGGCATGGTTCAAATCGTACCTATCTGACCGCCATCAATTCGTGGTAGTAAATGAAAAGGTATCATATCGATCACAAGTGCAGTATGGAGTACCGCAAGGCTCAGTACTAGGGCCATTACTCTTTACGCTTTACATGTTACCCCTGGGTGATATCATCAGGAAATATGGTGTTAGCTTTCACTGCTACGCTGATGATACCCAGCTCTATATTTCTTCGCGGCCCGGCGAAACGTACCAATTTGAAAAACTAATGGATTGTGTAGTTGAGTTAAAAAATTGGATGACAAGTAATTTCTTACTGCTAAATTCTGAAAAAACAGAGGTGTTAATTATTGGGCCTAAAACCTCAGCGTGTAATAACCTACAACACTGTCTAATACTGGATGGCTGCTCTGTCAATTCTTCGTCATCAGTTAGGAACCTAGGTGTGCTATTTGATGGTAATCTTTCCTTTGAAAACCACATCTCTAGTATTTGCAAAACTGCATTTTTCCATCTCAAAAATATATCTAAACTACGACCTATGCTATCAATGTCAAATGCTGAAACATTAATTCATGCATTTATGACCTCACGGTTAGATTATTGTAATGCTTTATTGGGTGGTTGTTCTGCTCGCTTAATAAACAAACTCCAGCTGGTCCAAAATGCAGCAGCTAGAGTTCTTACTAGAACCAAAAAGTATGATCATATTAGCCCGGTTCTGTCTACACTGCACTGGCTCCCTATTAAACATCGTATAGATTTTAAAATCTTGCTAATTACTTACAAAGCCCTTAATGGTTTAGCTCCTCAGTACCTGAGCGAGCTCCTATCACATTATAGTCCCTCACGTCCGCTGCGTTCTCAAAACTCTGGCAATTTGATAATACCTAGAATATCAAAATCAACCGCGGGCGGGAGATCATTTTCTTATCTAGCGCCCAAACTCTGGAACAATCTACCCTACAATGTTCGGGACGCAGACACACTCTGTCAGTTTAAATCTAGATTAAAGACCCATCTCTTTAACCTTGCTTACACATAACACATCAACATATTCTTATAATTCAAATCCGTTAAAGGATTGTTAGGCTGCATTAATTAGGTCAACCGGAACCGGGAACACTTCCCATAACACCCGATGTACTCAGTGCATCGTCAGAAGAATGGCATCTACGCTAATATTAGTCTGTTTCTCTCTTATCCCGAGGTCACATTAACCACCAGATCCAGTCCGTATCCAGATCAGATGGTCACTGCAGTCCCCCGGATCCAGTCCGAACCCAGCCCAGATGGTGGATCAGCACCTAGTGACGACCTCTACAGCCCTGAATGTCATCGGAGTCCACATCAACTAGATGAGCCCCAGAGACGGATCCACAGTGAAGACCTCGTCACCTAGACGGCTGTCGGCACAAGACCACGGGACCTTTGGCCAGAGGAGAACTGGCCCCCCGACTGAGCCTGGTTTCTCCCAAGGTTTTTTTCTCCATCTGTCACCGATGGAGTTTTGGTTCCTTGCCGCTGTCGCCTCTGGCTTGCTTAGTTGGGGACACTTTCTCTCAACACAATATTGCATTTTATTTTATTGTTTTTGATTAACTACCTTTACCTAAAATGTGAGTGTTTACTGTTGCCTTTGGCATTGTTGATGTACTGTTTCCTATCTAATACTGTACAGCCGCCTTGTCACAATTCTGTATTGTTAAAGGCGGTATATAAATAAAGGTGACTTGACTTGACTTGACTTGACTAGATTACTTGACCACCGCTGCACCGTCTTCACTGACCTTTAGCATTTTTATAGAAATCATTTAGTTCAGTTGGAAAACATACGCTACAATTCTGAACTAAAAGCATCTGCTGTACCAACCTGATCTCATGATAATTCGTATGTATTTTACGTAAAAATTGGTTCTATAAAACGTACATTTACTTACGTTTTTCCATACACTAAAACGTAGAATATATTGCCATATTTACTGTACAGCATCTAAACATACAAATACTTACGTATTTTCAGCATTTAAACATACAATATTGACGTATTGACGACACCTAAAAACGAATCCTTATGAATATTAAAATCGCAGTATTAATTTCATTATTGTTGATTTTAGTTGTCATATCAGTGGCTCTATGTTTTCAACTGCATTATTAAATTGTTTAATCGTTTACTC
Source organism: Cirrhinus mrigala (assembly GCA_036247105.1). Lineage (NCBI taxonomy): Eukaryota > Metazoa > Chordata > Actinopteri > Cypriniformes > Cyprinidae > Cirrhinus > Cirrhinus mrigala. Next base: position 40,408,140 of record CM070009.1, on the reverse strand, counting down.
AATATGAAATTATAACATTTTGTTCTGTTCTGTGTGATTTTTGCTGCCAGCTCGTTTTCAAGATACATAATGTTAAACAACATAATGTTACTTAACCCTTTCACTGGTGAGTTTAAAATATTCTATCTGACCCCCCAGAGTGAGTTTTTTTTAGGCGACCGTTATTTTAGAACGTTCACTTTATTGTTTCCATGGCGACGCGTCATGATTGACACCGCAGCCACTATAGCCTGTATGACAGACGTATCGCTTTTATTTCGTTTTTCCTTTTTTATTCAAAATATTCACACACTTGCTTACCATGTCTTCAACTATCTGATATTCCGATTCACGAATACGTGTAAGTGAGTGTATTTTGCCGTTTTAAAACCTTTATAAATGATCTGGATCCTGATCTATAACGCGAGATGGGCGCCGCCATGTTTGTTCGCGCTGCCATTCAGAGAGTCCTGTCAGCCGGATTTACAGCACGTAAATTCACCAGTTTCTCCCGAAATACATGCAAGTAAGTAGCTGGTGAAGTGGGAAAGGAATGGAGTGAATTATATCATTACTTACATTATGTGTATCTGATATAAATCAAACACGTCGGCAAATTATACTTAAATGGATTGTTATTGCTGCTTCCATAGACATCCGTGTGTATTTTACAAACTCTAAATGTATTGTTTTACTAGTACTTATGTGTATTTAAATGTCTGAAACCTAAAATAAACGTTAAGTCGTTGAAAACACTGCTCAATTGTGATTATATGACAAGCGCAGCAAGCGTCTCTCTATGGCTCAGTGCCAGCCAACGCGCGAAAACACAGTTTGAATTTGGCAGTTGCGTGACGTCACCGAACGTTCTAAATCCCATATGTGGGACCGTACTCCCAGGGGCACAGAAAATAGAATCCCATATGTGGGACCGTACCGCTCAAAGGGTTAAAACCCTTAAAATAAGGGTTTAACACTTATGCACTCGTTTAACCATTCATGTAGTATTTACTTTGTTTGCCGTGGTCAGTGACGAACCTACTTTACAAAGAGTGCGCGTTAATCACGAAATCAAAAGTGAAAGTAAGCAGCGCAGATTTCAATACTCTGCATATTGATAGTGCGAAAACTGTATACAATATTACAATGATCGGGGTGAAAAAAAAATAAAAAAATAAAATCTAGCTCAACTGAATATATATCTCCAATTTTGCGGTTGGCTAGTGTGGGGCCAGGATGGGCCAAAATTTCGATTTTGATTTGGATATGCGCCTAATAGCACACATTTATCTAGGTTTAACGTTTAAACTAGCATTGATTTATACTTAAACTGTTTTATATCTATATATATTTTATTTTAGGCAAGTTGTGATGATTTGAGAAGGCAAAATTGATCAAACAGACTATGATCAGTCTTCCGCTGGCTGCTTTGTCGTTACTTTAAAAAACAAAATCTTATATTTAACGAAAAAAAAGTGCTTCAAAACGTTTAAATTAACTTAATAAAAAAAACGAAATATAATCACTTTGCCATTGCATACAAAACTGGACTATTTTAATAGCTGAAACAGTAGTATAAGCTGTTTTGGGAGAAGAGGGAAAAAAGACGGGCTCGGGTCGGACTCGGGCCGAGAATTCTGATAAGCTGTCGGACAAGGGCCGGGCATAAATATGCTGTCAACCCGAAACACTGCACCGTATGGCGTTTCATATAAATTCTGAACGGATTGTAGCCTAGAAAGCTCGCTCACTTTATTATCACGTAAAAGCGTCACTCATCTCAGTTCATCGCGATCTCACAAGTTCTGTTATAATCAGTGAAGCTCTCTAAACTACACAATGAGTCTGGCTATTTTGCCAGATCTTCAGTTGCTTTTGCTTTCGTTTGAGGGTATTTAGCACCGTCTAATACCTCCGTACAACCGGGCCTGGGCATGGCAAACCGCTCTAACTGCAGTGTGGGTAACATCTGGGCTAACCCCCAACCCCCCGCCCAATGTCGCGCATGCTTTGAAGTATAGTCTCAGTAAACTACTAGTTTAGTAGTTTTATTCTTTTTTAGTTTTTTACTACTGTGTCCCTATTTTGGTATTAATTTGTATATATTTTGTTATAAGAATATCTGAACATACAAAACATTATGAACAACTAGACAATAACATGTAAACAATATTGTCTTTGTTTGTAAAGCATTTTACAAGATTAAGATATCCAGGGAATGGATATAAGTGGTTAAGAGTATCTAGGCCTCAAAACTAGATACACAACCCTCAAGAACGGCAAATCAGCAAATATTAAAAAGATGAGATCTTTACATCACAGTACAACAAATAACTAGCAATAATGAGAAAACAACAACATAAAAAGTTTAAATGAAGTCAACAAACAGCAAAACAATAATCCTATAACAGTAACTGGACAATTTATTCATGCTGCAATGCATGCTGGAAACTTACAAAGCCTCAACAGTTTCAACAATATGAAATTCTTTGTTCAGACAACTGTGTTTGACTAGTTGAGACAACATTTGTGGTAATTTTGTTTCTGTTTTGGTTTCTTCTTCACTTTTGTTTTGGAAATTCTGTACAGAAGATGTGTGACTAATGTATAACAATACCTCAAATAGTATAACAATGGTATAGCTCAAATATATTTTGACTTTTAGTATAAGTCAAGTATAAATGTTATTTTAAGTATATTTCTGATAAGTATATAAAGCACATGTCTAAGAAGTACATAAAAAGTAGACTGAAAGTATACTTTTCTATTTTAGTTTAAAAGAAGTATACTAATAGCACACTTGAATTAACTTCTTTTTTGTAAGGGTCGTCTCAAAGACGCAACTTATTCTGGAGGAGCATGAAGAGTGAGTGAGTGAATGTGGGTTAGTTAACTACGACTGTCTAAAGTACTACTGTACTTTATCTGTGAACGTAAAAAAAAAATAAAAATCCATCCTCACCTTGATGTGCTGAACTGTTTTCTCAAATTCTCCCTTCAGCTTTTCATTGCGTTTAATTTTCTCTTGTAATGACTTAAGTGCTGTATTGAGCTCCTCCTAGAATTAACAAAAGTAAAATCACACCGGAGATTTTTGTAAAATGTTAATATATGTAATACATTAGCAAAATGATGATGAGAAATTTGTACATTCAATTAATTAATTTCTGTAAGATTAAATCCTCATATGTAAACCTATCTTACCTTATATGATGGAACAACTTCACTGAAGGGTCTGAATGTGTGATTGATGTGTTTCTGTGAATCTCTGCACACTAAACACACCGGCTGTTTGTCCTCCAGACAGAAGAGTTTTAGTTTCTCACTGTGTAAACTGCAGATCTCCTCAGATCCTGATGAACGGCTCTGATTTCTCTCCTTCAGGAATGACTCACACAAGTGTTTTAATGCAAGATTAGCTGGTGGTTCATATTTTGAGGATCCTTTGCAGACAGGACACTCCTGAGTTTCCTTAGTTCTCCAGAACTGTTGAAGACACTTTTTGCAGAAACTATGACTACAAGAACAGGATCTTTGTAGATTTCATGACACACAGGACAAGAAAAGTCATCTTCAGATAGTGAAGCCATTTTCACTGTTTGAGCTCCAGCAGTCTTAGTTTACTTTCACTTTCTGAATGATGTTGCAAAAATGAATCACAATGAAAATCACAAGCGTCTCAAAACAAACTTCTCTTTTTGTTCTTCACTGATGACTGGTTGCAGTGCCGGCCCGTCCAACAGGCGATACAGGCGGTCGCCTAGGGCCCCGCCTTAAGGGGAGGGCCCTGAGGCCGCGAGGTTGTCAACTGGATTGTTACCGCTTATGCGGTACTTTAATGTCAACCACCGTCCGATCGGTGTGCGCAGCGCAACTTCAAGCCCCACGCACCCTCTGACTACATAACTAAGGTAACGCGCACCAGTGCTGTGCAGTGCGGCATATGTGTCGAACGTATGGAAAAAAAAGAAAAAAAAAAAAATATGAGTCTGTGCATTCAAAGGTACCTCAGTAGAACGCGTGCATGGATTTTGCATGGGTTTGAGTCTGATTACAAACCTATTGTCTACTGAGAACATTTTAATGACGTGACTTTGCTCCAAATTCATCTAATAACATCAGTCGAGTGTTTGAAATAACTTCCTTTTGTGATTTGACGTGGTTTCATATCACAGAATGAGGCAAAATCATTATTTTATACAGTATTCTATAAAGTGATAAAGGCTGTTGATTAGCAATGCATTGCATCTATAGTTTATTCATATAAAAATGCCCGATATGGCTCGAAGAACAGAAATAAACCATTTAGTCACAATCGTACAGATATGTCTCCATGTTTCATCATGTCTCCATGTTTCAAACATCTCTGAGTTTTATTCAGCTATGTGAAAGCGTATACCTTTGTCCATAGGGATTGCCTGTATGAACGAAACATTATAATACATGTGTTCGCTTACTATAATGCTCACAACACCTTATTTTGGTTAAAAATCGGAATAATAAGTTTTTTTCTCCAGTATAGAGGAGTTTTTCCCCCTCTCTCTCAGTGAATGCTTTATAAGAAAATATATTATTCTTTTGTTTAAATGTTTTTATTTAGTAATAACAATAATCAGAATTAGTCATATTGATCAAAACAACATTTGGCCAAGTTGTGCAGCCCTGCAAACAGGTACAACAAACTCAGTGTTCTTTATAATTTTTTGATAAATAAAACCTCAGTTGTTACAGTTCAGATTTTGTTGTTACGGTTTAGATTTTGGAATTCACTTAACATTGTCTCTCAGAATAGTCTCTTGAAATGAAGTCTTGTTTCACATTAATGCTATTTTTAAATTATTTGAAATGAAAAAAATGATAGAGAGATTGTTGTGGTAGAAATGGAATCCAAACAATATCTTTCCAGAGCTGGAAAAATGATTTTTTGACTGCTATAATATTTATTGCTGTAGTACTTGTTTTTTTTTTTTTTTTGTTTTTTTTTTTACATGCAATGATGCCCATGATCACAAACATACTTGTCATATAAGGAAAAATTGAGGCACATTTAGCATGTTACATTAAATGATTACAGACCCAAATCCAATGTAATGCAATAAAGTTTTTTTGTTTTTCATGTGATCATCAATCAATCATTAAAGAAGCAGAATAGCCTGCATTTCTTATCATTTATGAATATTAAGGCCTATGTTTATTTTGTTTATGCTCTGTTTATTTTGTTTAGTTTTTGTGTATACTTTATATTTTATTTATCTCACATGCACTCCTATTTTTTATTTTATTTGTTTAAATATTTTTTTACATATGTTTGTTGAATGTGTTACAGTTAATACGCATTCACGCTTAAATATTGAAATAATCATTTTATGTGCTTTCTCTTCACTAGTCAAATTTCTGTGACAGTTTTTTACACTAGTGGGGCCCATTTTCATTATCTTGTCTAGGGCCCAACAAACCTACAGGCCGGCACTGACTGGTTGATTTTTGCTTTTGCAGTATGACAGACAGGAGAAATAACAAGCCTCTTCCTAGTAAGTGTTGTACAAGGGTGGAGTTTACAGGTTTGTGTTAAAACAGGTCTAATGACACCATCTGTATTTCTTCAAGTTCAGTCTTAAAAATGCATTCAAAATGAACTTAACAGTTATAATGTGCATGCAAAATCCATGCACGTTCTGCTGAAGTAAATTAGAACGCACAGACTGATCATTTCTTAGATGTCCAAGTCGTCACATATTGACCATTGGTCAGGGCCCCTTGGCGTGCTTTTTGAAGTCCAGGGTAACGTTACCCCTTCAGCGTCAATTTTCGACGCGCAGGGTCCTCCATTGTTTTCAGTTGTCTGTCTTAATTTAATGGTTTGCGTGCATTTGTAAAAATAGAAATTATTTTATATAAATATATACGTTCATTGGATCACCTAACCCCACCCCTAACCTAAACCTACCCACTTCTGAACAATATGAAACACGCAACAGGCAAATATAAGTACAGTCACAGGTATTTATTGCAAAAACTGACCATAAACAAGCAGTATAAAAACATTACAAACAAGTCCTGTTGCATTCCGAGTCTTCTGAAGCCTTACGATATCCTTATGCGAATAACAGAAGATTTTAATAGCTGAAAATGATCCCGCTCCGTTAAGGCGTTCATGTTTTATTCAAGAAGAAACACCCGAGCATTAGCATGATGCAATCGGTCACGAGACACATACGAGCCAATGGCATTTCACAACAGCATGACACAATCGGTCACGAGACACCCAAGAGCCAACAGCATTTTACAACCAAGGCTTGCTTCTTCTGGCGGCATTTTTGAATTCAAGCACAGACAGACTGCAGTGCAGCACACAGAACGGCGGACGGAGACGGCGATCGCGTCTATTCTTCTCACAAATCAATCATTTTGCTTCGGGACCATTGGAATATTAATACTTTTTGAATAAATTATGAATATAGTTGTAATTGCCTGTTATATCTTGTGTTTTGTTGACAAATTGTTAGGTTTAGGGTTGGGTTCAATGTGTAAATAGTGTAATATAAATTAAACTGTTTTGACTGTTCGCATTGAAAAAAAAAAATTACACCCCAACATATATGTAATAATAACAATACTATTACCCAATATATAGTTTAATCATGACGATAAAATTCCCCGTGCCTTTCGGGTCAGCAAATTGACGCCAAGGGTTTCTTATGTTAAGTACTGGAGGACCTTGTACGTAGAAAGATGACGCTAAAGATACCCTAAGCGTCCAGACGTGACGCCAAAGGGGCCCTGCCCAATCGTCAATATGTGACGAGTTAGGAGTGAGAACGTGTTGGTTCGACACATATGCTGCACTGAACAGCCCTGGTGCGTCACCCTGTGTCGTCAGAAGGTGCGTGCGGCTTGAAGTTGCGCTGTGAACACCAAGCGGTGTATGACATTAAAGTACGGCAAGAGTGATTTGAAAGCATACAGAGCTGTCTGCGCTCTATAGATCTTGCGGTACTTTGATTTTAAAAACGGATCTTTCTGAGCAGCGCCGCTTCAAGTCAAACGCACCTAAAAATCCAGTTGACAACCTTGCTGCCACAGGGCCCTCCGCAGGGCCCTAGGCGACCGCCTGTATCGCCTGTTGGACGGGCCGGCACTGGTAGAAATCCTTTAATTTACCAAATGACATGTGCGGGCTAGTAGATGTTCAGACTTTCAGCTCATGTGATGTGAATTCAAGCCATATCATGTTTATTTGTACAGCACATTTCAAATATCAATATCACTTTTCAAATAATTTTTCATATAAGCACATTCCCAAAAATGTGCCTCAGTGTTTTATTCTATATTGAAGAGCTTTAAAAGGGGAAAAAAACAAGCCTTTATCCATGTAAAGCTAAAAAGGGCACCCAAAGGCAACTGTGGCAAGGAGAAAAATGTTTAGTGAAGAAAAAACCTTGAAGAGAACTAGACTCATCCATTAACTCAGACGTTATCTATGTGGCTTAACTGGAATCTCCATGCGCTGCAAGTGCTGATGTTTCAGTCACATTTGCATCACACATATACATTCACTAGCGATGCAGCTTTACTTGTAACTCACCTGTAAAGTGTGCAGGATTTTCCCAATTGTGTCTCTTGCATTATCAAAGTTCTCCTTTTTTATCCACGCTATGATATCCTTAATCCCATCGATTATGAGTGCTTTTCCATCGTGAAATGTCTTACTGTCAAAATGGTGTTTTGAACTAAATGGATGTTTAAGATCACTCATCACATTTTAGTACATAATCTTGATTGCTGTTTCAAAGTTATTTAGAAATTTCTCTTTTTTACAGACTTTTGGCAGTGCCTTTGTGCCCAGTGGATTTGGCTGTTAAATCAAAGAAAAATTAAAACAAACTAATATTATGAGTTAGTAAAAAACACAGAAATTAGCTTTGCATACTCACTAAAAGTTTTTTTTTTTTTTTTTTTTTTTTTTTTTTTCAAATGATTTTGAATAATTGCTTACACACAGATCCTGTATAGTCATACCTTTTTGAAATATCTTTCAACGCTCTCACAAACCTTTTTTTTTTGCAAAGGTCTAAGCACCCGTCAGAAGAGCCAGCAGGAGAAATGCGCTCCTCATTCTCAGATGATTATGAATATGAACGACTCACAGAGTTCTTGAAAGATCAGTTGCCCTCAGTGAATCTCATATAAGCTCAAACTTGTGAGCTGTATAATATATATTTACATATATTTAAATTGATATAAAGAAAATTTGCATACAGATATCACATTATAACCTGCTCAGAAGTCTATCTAGTATTCCGCCTTCAACATTTTATTAAGTTGACCTTATCATAGATCACTGGCGTACGGTGGTGTTTTAAAATGAGGAAGCAGTTACATATATATAGGGTACAACGGAACTGAAGGCACCTCTAAGAAAAAAAAAGTGCTTTTCACACTGCCCGAAGAATAAATAAATAAATAAAAAATAAATAATAAAACATAAAATAATTATTTTTTGTTCAATAAATATACTGTCATTAAAATATGTTAATATGAAACATATATTATAAAATACAGAAACAAAATAATTTCAAAATGTAAAGATTCTAAAAGCATCAAAGGAGATACCATAATAATTGAATATAGATTTACAGCACTAACAACTAATTATATTTTATTATATGATATGATAAATATAATGTTTTTAAATTTGATGGTTTAATTCTAAACATGGTGATTATTTCTATGATGGACACCCAACATAATGATATTTACCATCTGAATCTAACAATGTCATGCCAAAAGTCAGCCCGCTATTAAATATCATGCTAATATTGTGCCTTTTAGACCCAACAGCAGGGGTGCTTTTTACCCCAAATACCATACTTTTACATATGCTTTTGTAGCATTCAATTTTTAATCTTAAACAAAACTGAAAATCATTAAGAAGACATTTGTCTCTAGATATATTTAATAATTGTAGCAATTCTCATTTGCTACTTAAATCTAAATCTAATCGAATATTAGATCAAGTGAGCACAGAATCGACTTTGCTCTGCTGCCCGCGATCGTGTCAAGGATCAAACAATATCGCACGTGTATGTTGAAAAGTGGATGTTTTGGAACGTCACGTTTTTCTGCCATCTAGTGGTTTAGAGGAAAATAATATCAAATGCGCCTTTTACCAAAGAGTATAGAATACCAAGAGGCGAACTGATGCTTTTTGGTAACAGCCACTAGGTGGCGTTTTGGTAGCGCGGCTCATAGACATATATTGAGAGTAGACGCCGCATCGACCGATACTCCCTACTGGGGCTGACGAGACGTGGGGCCGCCATCTTGGACCGGTCACCCGCTCCACTCAGTGTAATCTGTTTGGCAGGTGTAATGAGCTGTCAACGCATTTAATTAATCATACCTCACGGAATACCGAACTGATTTTCACGCGGTTTTTTTTTGCTGCAAAGGTCATTAATGTAGCTGTGATACATGACACATGGTTTGGCGTATTTTAATATTGATAGTGAGCTTAACAGTAATATAATGAATATCTCCGTTCCTGTGATAGTATTGGGTCTTTTAAGAGGGTCTAAAGACTTACAACATGGACTTTAAGCACTTCTAATGCGTTATGGTTTGTATAGTTTTATTCTATTTTCATTTGGCTGTTTATTAATTTGACATTGTTGTTCATTACTGATATTCTCCTTAATGTAGTCTTACCATGCTGTTATTATATTTTGCTTGAATTGACATTGTTTATTATTGCTGTTTTCCCTCATTTTCATTGTTTATTTCATTATGCTATTGACTGAATTGACGTTGTTCATTTTTGCTATTCTCCTTATTAGCTATAATCTGACCAACATCTCAACCTGTTCCCTGTTAAATTTAAGTATTATATTGTTTTGTATTTATGTCACTTTGGACAAAAGCGCAACCATAACCATATGAGGTGTAGGCTATGATAGGAATTTTGCAAATCACACACTATAAATATGATAGAGAAGCAGAAACGGATAGTGACGGTAAAGGTATTTTAATAAGTTGAAGAAACACTATATGAATATTACATTAGAGTCTACTTGGAGTATTTCATTCTCTCTCTCTCGCTCTCACACACACACACACACACACACACACACACTAAAAACCCTGAAAAAGGACTGTTTTGCAGAGCTAAATTTTACATTTTTTTGCAGAGCTAAACGATGTTTAGCATCGTTTCATTAACGTTACGGTCACATCAAAGATCCTTGCTCCTTCTCAACTCTGGTAATATTCTATTCACAAAATACAACCAATAGGATAGTAATGTTAAATCTTACTTGTGAAAAGTAATCCCCCAAGCCCTGCTTTCGATGGTCCGCCGATTGGAGCAGGAATATCCTACACAGTGTTCAGGCATGTTCTCTCACTTCTGCTGCTGCTACGCGATGTAATCAATTCCAGAGTATGCCCGGTCCAAGATGGCGGCCGCATTTCTCGTTTCCAGCAGCCAATGCGGCGTCTATGTCTATTATGTCTATGGCGCGGCCGCCATTTCGGAGTGAAAATGCCAACAGGACAACCGCACAGCAGCAGACAGAATGACAACGAAAGAGAAGTCAAAGTTTTTTTTTTTTTTTTTTTCTTTTGATGGATCACATCTTACGCACTTAAAATCGGCGAATCTCACAGCCAAATCAAAAACGCATTAAAAATTTCTCAAATCAGTAAATTTTATGACTACCACAGTAAATGTTGTATTGTATTATTATATATGTTTTATGTTATCAGTTGTGGAATCCAGCCATTAATTATACATTTGAGGCAGTTTTAGCCTGCTTTACGGAGTATTTTCATTTTATGCAACGTTACACTTTACCATTATTATTATTACTAGAGGTCTGAAATATATATTGTATTTATTCATTATATTATGTGTTTTAATTCCGTCGAACACACTACAAACATGATGATCTTACAGAACATGAAGTATAGCTGTGTCTGTCATAACTGAATAATTAAAAAAAAAAAAAATGGAGACAGCAGCTATGTTTTATTTATTTTTTTTTTTACATAATCACGTTTTTTGTTTACAGTCATGCTTTAACGGACATTAGTATGAGACAATACTGCAAAATAAGTTTACTGTGAAGCTTTTATATTTATTGTCTAACATTCCTGATTTGAAAAAGCAGAAAAAAAGTTCGGCAAAACGCAAATTCGAACACACGTTGGTGGGAGTTAGTGTAAATAGCCTTTGCCAACAAGAAGGGCAATTTGCACTTGTAAACAGACACTTTTTTTTTTTTTTTTTTTTGTGAACTAATGTTCAGCTGTGCATCACGGTTGGGCAGAAGCCTTATAACTCTCCATATTTTATCATTTGTCACTTTTTTTTTTTTTTCAATAAATCATTTGTAGTATTGAGCGCTCTGGCTAAGCGGGGTGGGGGGAGGAACTGTGGGTTATTTAGACACGGACACGCACGGAACAAATTAAATGTTGCACAGAACGAAAAATGCGGTGAGAACGCCGCACAGAGAGGGTGATCGGGTGAGTGAAACTAATTAAGGAGCTTTTTGTGTGTGATAATGAGAATATTGTGCACTGGTTTCAAAAGGTGTTTTTATGGATTTAGTGTGTGCCCTGAGAACCTCAGCAACCAGAGTGGCTAAGATTTCTAAGATTTGAATATTGCTCTTAACAGGTATGACGTGTATTTGAAGTTATTTTCAAAGGATTTCAATGTGGTTTATGTGATTTTAATTTTGATGGGAAAATTGTGTATTTTAATACACAAATACACAAATATTTATAATTGTAGATGTGGTGTTTCCTGAGAACCCCAATGACCGGAGTGGTTAGAATGGAGTAGTGCTGTGTCAACAGGTATGAAATATATTTGAAGTTAATTTTGAAGGAGTCTTGCAGGAAATTGGTCTGTATATGTTTGTATGTGATTTTAATTTGATAATGTTTGTATTTTGTGTTTTGGGACAGACTGCCATGGTTTTGATTTAATTTGTCTCTTTATTTTTGAGTTTATTGGTTTGTTTATTTTGAGTTGAGTTGGTTTTCCCTACCTGTGATGTAGGGGTTTGTGAAGAGTTTTAAAGAATTGGTGTGAATAAAATAAGTATTTAATAAGAGATTTAAAGGACCTTGTTTGTTACCACACAACACATTACTCACTCTGTGTTTTTTTTGTAAATATTCAACCAATGAAAGGTATTAAAAAGAGCTTGTGACGAAACCTTGTAACTCCATTGGATACTCAAATGGTCTGTAACAAAACCTTTCATTCAATCCTGCCATACTGTGAATAAAGTTTCTGCTTTTGAATAAGTAGTGCATTTTTTTCACTCAAGAAACACTATAAATGTATATATAAAGGCTAATGTTTTATGTATTTTAAGGAGTGGATAAGCATTTGCTATCGAGCCAGCCAACACTGTCTGAAACAATCTGTGCATAGCACTTCGTTTTTCATAGCTTGAGATTTTGGCCAAATGACAGAAAAACTGAGCTTCCACATAAATACAGTTAACTTTATAACTTGTAAGTTGATGAAAATGTAATGTGATGCACTTATACTGCTTCAAATGGGGCCATTCCAATGGCGGATAAAACACGTCCGTCAGTCTATGAAATTTGCTGGTCAAAAACCTTGTGTTATGGAATACGGATGTGGTCTGTCTTCTTTTCTCTGTGTTGTGATTTGCCCTGTTTTCCCTTCACTTGACTTCATCCCAAAGATCCGAAGAACACAGATAGGTGGTCTCACTGTTACCAATTAATGCAAGAACACAAATGCCGTTTGACATCTGTTTACTCTAGAGTAAAATAAAATATTCTAGTGGTGTTTCTGTTGTACTTCGCTGTGGCGACCCCTGATAAAGGGAGCAAGCCGAAGGAAAGAGAGAGAGTGGTGTTTCTGTTGTGTCCACTGTTGTGAGCAGATGAAGCATCGATAAATGAATTCTTTTGTGAACCACCTGGCTGAAAAGCTTCAATGCTCATGAGGCTTCACCTTGCCACCACTACCACAAACCCACACCAGAAAATTACACTACCTTCTTTTGTCTTTTATGTGGCCCACAAAAGAACAAATTTAATGGGGCTGGACTTATTTCACAGCTCTGGGATTCACCCTACTGGACACAACAGTATTGCTGCAGATTTTGAGAAGGGTCTGGCTGCAGACATCTGCACCTGCACTCTCAGACGACTGCACTTCCGGAATTGACGTCACTTGCAGTCGATTTTTTTATTTTTTACTTTATTTTAGTTATTTATTTTTTTAATTGAATCTTTCAACATTTTACAACAGTAGGCAGGTGGTGAAGACAAGAAAAAAAAAACTAAATTACAATGCCACTCCAATCGCCACCTGCACTCTCTGCTACCTGCACGTCACTTGCAATCAACACAAATAGTGCATGTTGCCAATGGAGACAAGACGCTGTGGTCGTTAAACGATTAAAACTAATTTAGCATAACGTACAGGGTCCTGCAAGTCATCTGTAGAAGATAAAAACAAGACCCGCAAATCCGTGGCCACAGAACCGCAGAATATGAAGGAATATGAATATGAAGCAGAATATGAACAAGAGGTTATGAAGTCTCTCGTTAAGCGTTTTCCTCCCGTAGATTAACACTTAATATGGCTTAATGTATTAAGATGCAATTAAAAGTTGATTCGATATACAGTTTATTAATATAATGTATATGCAGGCTATATAGTGTTTTCCTTCGCAAAACGTGGCGTAATGTGGCATAACGGATTAAGATGATAAAGACTAAACTCAGTATGCTCCTATTCATTATTAAAACAACTACACACAAGCAGGTGAGCCCAGAATAAACGCAACGCCGCGTACATTCGCGTTTTCCCATAAAGAATAATCTCTACAGCTCTTTTATATCATTGTCTTTTGTTTATATTGATTTTCTATGGGAGGAAAACGTCTATTAACGCATTGCGTTCACGTCTGCTTGCCTATACAGAGTTGGTCCTTTTAATATCACATAATGCCTTTCTTATGGCGCGTGGTATATCGTTTGACAACAGTAAGGTTTATATTGATTTGGTCTTTATCATCTTTAAGCGTTTGCTGGGCAAGTATAAAAGTGAAAGTTTGCGCATTCATGGCCATATGCTTGATAGAAGTACATTAAATTAATAAACTATATTACAAATTTGATCATTTAATGGCACTTAATGTATCTTAATACATTAAGCCATATCAAGTGTTAATGGTTTTCTACGGGAGGAAAAAACTTAACGAGAGACTTTGCGCATTGCGTTCATATTCTGCTGTTCTGTGGCCACGGATTTGCGGGTCTTGTCTTTATCTCCTGCAGATGACGTTAGGACCCTGTACCTTATGCTATTAAATTAGTTTTAATCGTTTAACGACCACAGCGTCTTGTCTCCATTGGCAACACGCACCATTTGTGTGGATTGCAAGTGACGTGCAGGTAGCAGAGAGTGCAGGTGGCGATTGGAGTGGCATTGTAATTTAGTTTCTTTTTTTCTTGTCTTCACCACCTGGCTACTGTTGTAAAATGTTGAGAGATTCAATTAAAAAAAAAAAAAAAAAAACTAAAATAAAGTAAAAACAAAATCGACTGCAAGTGACGTCACTTCCGGAAGTGCAGTTGTCTGAGAGTGCAGGTGTCTGAGAGTGCAGGTGCAGATGTCTGCAGCCAGACCCTGTTGCAGATTTTAGCCATCTAAATAAAATGTACAATAAAGTTAACCTTGTGGCCTCGTTAACAAGAGTGTGCAATAGGCCATATAACTAATAAATTATGTTACTACTCAGATTAAATGATCAAGATAACAGCTAGACTAGATCATAAAAACAAAATGCTCAAAAAGACTACTTCATTTGCATTATAAACTAATATTACTAAACTGAGACTAAGAGTGAATATATGCACCCACAGTGTGCACAAATCATTACAACTGCTATTAGGTAATTTTTCTGCCAAGCCAAAAAAAAAAAAAAAAAGTTTTTTTTTTTTTTTTTTTTTCCCATTTCCTAAAAAAGCAGCATTCGGCCTGACAATGACAATAGATAACATTTCAGAAGGTGTGTACATCCATCTGTTGAATTAAGTTGGGTTGATTGGTTCTACTGTCCTCATTTGTAAGTCATTTTGGATAAAAGATATGATTAAATGATCGAAATGATTAAATGTACAGTAAATGTAAGTTTTCAGCATTAACATTAATCATTTTTTTCACCTGTTCTTATTTCAATTAGAAAAAAAAAAACTTGACAGGATAACTATGCAAATATCATATCAGTGGGTAAAACTGCTAATAATAATAATAATAATAATAATAATAATAATAATAATAATAATGTACATGCAATAATAATAATAATAATTGCATGTACAGTTGTGCAAATTCGAAATGTAAACCAAGTGTGTGTGTTTTAGATAAATAAAAGTATAAGTGTATAAACAGTGTTGTGTTTCACAATTGTTGTCAGGTGTTCAAGATGGATTGCCTGTGGGAAGAAACTGCTCCTGTGCCTGGCCGTTCTGGTGCTCAGTGCTCTGAAGCATCGACCAGATGGCAACAGTTCAGAGAGGTAGTTTGCTGGATGTGAGGGGTCCAGAGTGATTTTGCCCTTTTGTTCACTCTGGATAAGTACAGTTCATGGAGAGGGTTGGGAGGGTTGTACCAGTGATTCACTCAGCAGTCCGAACTATCCGACGTAGTCTTCCGAGTTCAGATTTGGCAGCTGAGCTGAACCAGACAGTTACTGAAGTACAGAGGACGGATTCAGCGGTGACGGAGTAGAACTGTTTCAGCAGCTCCTGTGGCAGGTTGAACTTCCTCAGCTGGCGAAGTAAGTACAACCTTTGCTGGGCCTTTTTAACAATGGAGTCAATGTGAGTGTCCCACTTCAAGTCCTGAGAGATTGTGGTGCCCAGGAACCTTAACGTCTCCATTGTCATTACAGTGCTGTTCATGATGGTGAGTGGGGGAGAGCAGGGAGGTTTCTCCTAAAGTCCACAAACGTCTCCACAGTTTTGAGCGTGTTGAGCTCCAGGTTGTTAAGACTGCACCAGACAGCCAGCTCTTTAACCTCCTGTCTGTAAGCAGACTCATCACCTTCCTGAATAAGGCAGATAAGTGTGGTGTCTTCTGCAAAATTCAGGAACTAAAAAGAGGGGTCCTTTGAAGTGCAGTCATTTGTGTAGGGAGAAGAGCAGCGGGGAGAGAACACAACCCTGAGGAGCTCCAGTGCTGATTGTATGAGTGCTGGATGAGAATTTTCCCAGCTTTACTAGCTGCTGCCTGTCTGTCAGGAAGCTGATGATCCACTGACAGACAGAGGTGGGCACGGAGAGCTGAGTTAATTCGGGCAGGAGTAGGTTTGAGATCATAGTGTCAAAAGCCGAGCTGAAGCCCACAAACAGGATCCTCACCTAAGTCCCTGGTCTGAAATGTTGCAGTTCACTGCATCATTCACAGACCTGTTTGCTCTGTACTGTAGGCAAACTGGAGAGAATCCAGCAAGGCTCCAGTAATGTCCTTCAGGTGGGTCAGCACCAGTTTTTCCAAATGCCTTCATGACCGCAGACATTAGAGCCACAGGTCTGTAATAATTTAGTCCTGTAATTTTGGGTTTCTTTGGGATGGCGATAATGGAGGAGCATTTGAAACATGAAGGGTCTTCACACAGCTCCAATGATCTACTGAAAATCTGTGTGGAGATGGGGACCAGCTGGTCAGCACAGGATTTCAGACTGGATGGTATAACACAGGGGTGGCGAACGTCGGTCCTGGAGAGCCGCAGCCCTGCAGAGTTTTCTTCAACCGTAATCAAACACACCTGAACAAGCTAATCAAGGTCTGAACCCTAGAAAGCTACAGGCAGGTGAGTTTTAATTAGAGTTGGAGCTGAACTCAGCAGGGCTGCGGCTCTCCAGGACCGAAGTTCGCCACCCCTGGTATAACATAATCTGGGCCTAGTGCTTTTTTCCTCTTTTGCTTCCAGAAGACCTGGCACACATTGCCGTTACAATTTTTTCTTTTGTTCAGTACATTCGGTCAAAATCTGGAAAAGATTATATTGTATTAGGAATGACAAGGCACAAGATACCAGGGGTGCATTTGCAGGGGTGCAATACAATGTAATATATATTTACTAATATCATGCTACCATTCTCAAATAGCACATTTACATCTGCAAGATGTCTGTTAAAGATCATTTGATCTGGAAAACATTGCTGTGTACAAACATCTGACATATGTCTGTAAGATGTCAGTTTTACATACATTCTAAATCATAAACACCTTGAAGACATCTAATAGACATCTATTTGACATTTGATAGAAAAAGTATAGACGTATTGCAGATGAGCAAACACTCTTTAAAAAAAAAAAAAAAAAAGTCTTCCAGATGTAAATGCAGACGTCAAGTAGATGTCTCCATGTGTGCTATCAAACACAGAAGTGTTTTTCTTATGAATATTACCACTTTTAATTGATCTTAAATAATTGCTGCTGAGCACAGTGTTTAAATATTCATACCCCTGTGAAGCTTTCATCAAAGCTCTTGCCGACCTTAGCAGCACTGTAAAAAGTGCTACACCCACAAAGTAGGTTTTATATACTTTAAATAGTTGTAATCTAGTTTATTTTATTTGTTTTATACTAAAAAGCATCAATATACTTCCTCTTTACTTAAAGTATATCAGTTTTTTATATAACAATATATTTTAAATAAAACTATTGCAATTTATTTGGGTAGTTATTTTTATGTGTTTATTGTGTACAAGAAATGTTATAAAAGTGAGTTGACATACACATTTTTTTAAAGCAGCTGTCGATGTGGCAGGTGTGTTCATCAAACGTAAATATTTTAAAATTATTATATGTTTTTCATTGGCGGAGACTTTCCCAGGCAGATGCAGCATCTTCCTCGGCACTTCAACTGTTTGTTTGCTGCAGCGGATCTGAATTTCAGGGACTGATTAACACGGTAAGTTGAGCAAATTTAGCCGAATGATTTGTGATGTAAAGTCACGCGAAATCGCTTACTCCACTAGGAAGCTGAGGTTAGGTTTACAAATTGTACTGTATAGTTAGCTATCCTGCACACATGACAAGCTAAGTTGGCTGTACAGCAGTGTGGTCTTGTAGGCAACGATCGGCAGACAACGGTGGTTGAGACCGTGTTGTTAATATGAAATTAAATAAGTGCTGTAGTCATGCCTACTATGTGTTTTTAGGCTACTTTGGCTTTAATTTTACCAATAATACCACTTTTCGTTAGTTAGCGTTAACTTAAACTAGCATAGTACTAATGTTAACGTGTTTTGTCTAGGACTTTTCCCTTACCGTTTAATGTCAAATATTAGTTTAAGTTAACGCTAACTAACGATTAAAAGTAATATTATTGTTAAAATTAAAGCCAAAGTAGCCTTAAAACAGAAATGTCGCAAATCTTCTAGAGATGGCCTGCCTTTTGAACCATCACAGGTAAGGTAAACTCAGCAAAGCTGACTAGCTAAAATCCAATTCTTTGTCATCTAACGTTACTGGCATGGCTACAAAATACAGTGCAGTATGCACTAAGTCAACAGTATCTTTTTTAAATTATAATGCAAACTTTCTTCACCATCAGACTCTGTTTCTTTTATGCTGTGCTACATTCAGTTGAATTTCACATTGCTCAATTATGGTAAATGGCCGATAGTTGTGAAGACGGCACATATAAGGCAACAAACTTGACCAAAGATTAAATTTCATTCTTGCATTTTTCATACTTAAAAATAACTATATAGTGAATATGTTCCTTTACTGCTTGACACTGTCCATGATTTTCATTTGATTGAAAACAAATTTGTATCCAAAACTCTCATGTTGTTTAAATCACAGAAAAAAACATTACTTTTGGTATAACTAAGATGGTATACTTCTCTTTACAGATCTGTGGCATATCACTTGAGAGAAAGGAGAGAAGTGGCCCTGAGATGCCTGATTGAGTACATGGGGGAGAGACAGGAAGGCCTTATCAGTGACCACCACGTATGTATTGGGCTTAAAGCTACTTGTCTATTTTTCTGTCTGTATGTATTAATATTGTGATGATGTGGGGTACTTTTGCTCTTGAAAGATATTTAAAATCTGTAGCTTAATAAACAGTAATGTGATGACCAATCAGGTACAGGCAAGGACAATCGCATTGTTTTATTGTAATGCATCCTTTGAAGCAGACAACACTCATGCTACAGCAGATCATGATATTATAGTACCCACACTCTATGGCATTGTCATGGTAGACTTCACTCTGGTCACATGCTCTAGTTACAGTATTTGTCTAGTATCCACTACCTTTAGCAACAAAAGTACAATTTTGACTTTGTGTCTTATCTGTATTCTACCTTTCTGCTCTATTCATCTCATTACCTGTTTGTCTGACCAAACTCTTGATTCTTTTTTGTCTCCACCAATAGAGTCGTGATGAAACAGAGGTGCACGCTGAGCTTGGCAGTTGCCCACTGAAAATTTACATGTGCCATCAGCTCGACACAATAACCTGTTGAAAGCATGCTGCCTCTTGTTTGGACTTACCTATGCCCTCGAACTCAAGTATCCCTCAAAAACTGGTGTATGCTGTTGAGATATATCAGAGGCTCTTTGTGGGATTGGACCCCATGCGTCCTAAGCCATCATCCAAGTATGCAGACCTCCTGACCAAGTTGTCTTAGATGATTTCTCAATGGCATCTGGCATTGTTTGCCATCATTTGAAAAAATGCAATCACTTTGGTAGGTGAGTTTACCAAATACCAACTTAAATGTACTGTAACATAATCAGATATAAATATTTGTCTCTGAATTTTACCAGTATTTTAATTGAAAATAATTAGTCTTACAAAATAGTCTTCTTTTCTTTTCATTTTTTTTTTTTTTGTTTTTTTTGTTTTTGTTTTTGACCTTAAGACTCATTTGACTGGTACGAGTTGCTCAGGTAATATAATTTCCATGGTTATTTTCCTTTTTTGAACATTCAGTGCCTTAATTAATGTGGACTTTGGACTGTGTTCTGTGCCGATTATTACCTCATGAGGTAAATACTTAACAGTATTGTATGGACAATTTGGGAGTTCTTAAAAATAATAGTTGTTCAAACTATACAAATACTGCATCATTTTTGACATTGTAGTTCCAGTGTGATACAATGTGATGTTATGGCTCACATTTACCTTTATCTAAACATTGCAGATTGGGCTGTTTGCATATTTCACTTTACTGTTCAGAACAGGTTGAAAATACACTTACTGTATACAGTGTTTGTTTTATATTATTGTGTACATGTGCAGCCACATTTATTGGCTGTTTTGTAGTCCCTGTTAAAAGTGACACTGGTTGACATTGAATAAATGTTATTGCCTTCAATCTATCTTCCCATCTTTTTCTTCTTCAATTTAATTTTAAATTGTTATTGACAAAGTCTGTTTATGTAACATTAATCACTGTAGTTTTTAGACTATATTGCCATTTCAAATTTTTATTTTTATTTTTCTGAGGTTATAGGCAGGACTGTTTATTCACATATGATTAGGTTAATTTTACTAAGAACATGAACTTCATAAAACCTAATTAAAATGAGTACAGGTTGTACTTGTAGCAACCCATAAATAAGTTACCTGTACCAAGAAAAGTAGGTTTATCTAACCGAGTAATACTTGTACTATTAGTTAACTCAACTTGATTTTGTTGTATTTGTGTTAAGTAATGTTACAGTGTTTATTATACTTAAAAAAGGCTGCAAGTTGACTCAACTTAAAACATCCAATGCAGCCACTTGCCTCACTTTTTATAAGTTAGATCTAGGTATTAGTTTTTACAGTGAGGATAAATGTGCTCCCCATTATCAGATAATTCAATAAAAAGTATTACTCTTGAAAATTTGGTTGCCGTCAGCCAATATTGTATGAGCACTGTCAGTTCAACTGACATGAAGAAAGTTTTCAGTGATAACTAAAGATATGAACATTTCTTTTTCAGAAGACTATCTATATGTAAATTACAGAATACAACCAGCGTCATTTTAACAAGTCATTTTCCTTGTTAGAGGATGGGATCTTTCATAGAACAAATGTTTCTCTCATTGATCACAGTCACTTCTGGATTTATTCTACTGCAGCCCCTGGAGTCTGTGTGTGTGCAGATAACTTTGAATGTGAGTGTAGTTGGCTACAAAACCCGCCCTCCCCAGATCTAACAGGATAGGAGAGACGCCCTCACTCCTTAGTATAAGTGGTAAACGGTTTCAGCTTAACTAACCAAAAACATTTGTTTAAATGAATTGAATAATATTGAATTGAAGAAATGAATTGTAATTGTTTTCTTTTCTATTACCTCACAGGAGGAGTGAAACAACTTCAAAATTCTGTCAATTCAGAATGAAATAAAAAATATAGACAACAATAGGCCTAAAAAAAAAAAACAAAACAAAACAAAAAAATATCAACAACTTATGACTACTTCATGTGAAACTTCAACAAAATTAGTGTCCCTTTTTTACCACACTGAATGGTGTGGTAAATGACTTGACAAAATGGTAAAGGGTACATTTCATTCATAATTAATTTAATAAAAATATATATATATATTATATGTATCTTATCTGTTCCATAAATAATCTAGATAAATGGTCTGAATTAAGCTTGTTTTTCATCAACCGGTCAACATTTTGGCTACAGCAGGGCATGCAAATTCGGTCCGCTTTTTGGCCCGACAAAAACTGCACACAAGCTGAATGTAAACGTAAGTCTCTGTAAATCCACTGTATGACACTAGATGGCGCTTATGGAAAAGCTGAATTACATCTCCCGTGAATTCCGTGCATAAAGCAGCATTGCGATTAAGAACACTGCTTTAGATATTACATGAAGTGAAGATGAAAACGAAATGCCGTCGAATCTTTTCTGAAGAAAGTCAGAACCTTAGAGGTTGATTCATATAATTAATTAATTTAAATATTAATTATAATTCCCGATTTATGTTTCTGCCGGTGGGTGCCCAACCCCCAATTGCAAAGTGAAACGTAAGGACTGAAAATACGGTAACGCTTTAGATTACAACCCGCAAAGAACTACGTAAGTAAACTGAATTTACGGTGTATGTTTCTGTAATTATAGTGTACCTATAAAGAACGTACATGTAGGTATAAGGGAACAATATGTTATATTTGGGTAATAAGGGGATAACAAACCAGATATTCAACCTGCAAAGAACTACATAAGTATACTGAATTTACGGTGTACCTTTCTGTAATTATAGTGTACCTATTAAAGAACGTACATGTAGGTATAAGAGAACAATAGGCTATGTTACGTTTTGGTAATAGAGAGTAACAACCAGATATACAACCTGCACAGAACTGCGTAAGTAAACTAAAGTTACGGTGAATGTTTCGTATTTATATTGTACCTACGCGTAAGTATGAGGGCACAATAGGTTACGTTTGGGTAATAAGGGGGTAGCAAACAGATATCCTACAAATAATTTATAATGGATTAATTTTTAAAAACTTAACAGGTACCTATTCTATTAAATCGTACGTTTGGTGTATCTATACGTAAGCTTTTTAAAATTACTGGGAAATTATACTCTTGTTCCATGTAATTACAGGGTAATTGTGCCATCTGCGGGTTGTAAATTAAAGTGGCGATTGTTCCCCCCTTGTTCAAGGAAGTTACAGGGTAGGTACAATACATAAACACACAATCTGAAAATATATCTAAAAATATTTTTTTATAGTCGCTAATCCCACTTCTACCTCTAAACCTAACGTTAACTATGACTGAACAGTAATAAAAATATAAAAAACAGGAAAGTGCAATCACAATCATTTATTTATTGCAAAAATGTCAACAGCCATACAAAAAAGTAATCCAAATAACAATGCGTTTGCAGCCGCAGTCCTCTCTGGCAGAATACAGTAGGTTTGAGGTGCAGTAGGATGAGAGCAGAATTTAAATTGTTAATCGCTGAAAATATTATCCAGATTATTGTCTTGATCCACTCCTCGAAGGCGCCCGCGCGTCATTCCAACACATCTCACCAGAAACACGGCATGTCGTAATCTGTGACGAATGCAGGCGAGAGCCAATGAACGTCCGATTTTCCTGTCGCAAAATGCACTTTAACACGGGTTTATGGCTGTTGCTGCTGGACTCGCTACTAGAGATGGAGATGAAGATCCACGGACAAAGCCTTGAATTTGATTCTGGTCCTCGCAAATCGTATGGATTCTGAAGATCTGGGTTACAGCACACAAATAAAATTGTTTAATTTGTAATGCGTGTTCGGTGTATTTTATGGTTCAATTGTTAGTCACAGCATGTTAGAGAAAACGCCTTTGTGTTCCACCACAAACGAAGTTAATATTACATGAATGATTAAACGATTGCAGAAATATTATTTGTTTTAAGGGTTTAACGTGTAGTCATGATGACATTATGTAGACCTATTCTTGGAAACGAGCTGGCAACAGAAATCACACAGAACAGAATGAAATGTTATAATTTCATATTAAGTAAACGTTAAATGTTTAGATGATGTAAATATGTCAGTATTGTACATTTAGTGTCTGTAAAAATGTAAATAAATGTACATTTTGTAGAACCACATTTTACGTCGCGTTGTTATATGTATTGAACCTACCCTGTAACTTCGTTGAACAAGAGGGGAACAATCGCCACTTTAATTTACAACCCGCAGATGGCACAATTACCCTGTAACTACATGGAACAAGAGTATAATTTCCCAGTAATTTTAAAAAGCTTACGTATAGATACACCAAACGTACGATTTAATAGAATAGGTACCTGTTAAGTTTTTAAAAATTAATCCATTATAAATTATTTGTAGGATATCTATTTGCTACCCCCTTATTACCCAAACTTAACCTATTGTTCCCTCATACTTACACGTAGGTACAATATAAATACGAAACATTCACCGTAACTTTAGTTTACTTACGCAGTTCTGTGCAGGTTGTATATCTGGTTGTTACTCTCTATTACCAAAATGTAACATAGCCTATTGTTCTCTTATACCTACATGTACGTTCTTTACTATAATTACAGAAAGGTACACCGTAAATTCAGTATACTTATGTAGTTCTTTGCAGGTTGAATATCTGGTTTGTTATCCCCTTATTACCCAAATATAACATATTGTTCCCTTATACCTACATGTACGTTCTTTATAGATACACTATAATTACAGAAACATACACCGTAAATTCAGTTTACTTACGTAGTTCTTTGCGGGTTGTAATCTAAAGCGTTACCGAAAATACATTAGTTACCAAATAATACACACATTCTTTCTATGAGAGTTGCGCATCACTAAATAAAATCATTTAATAAATACCTGTTTACAATAAGCAGTTATTCGCGCGTATACAGGACAATGTTTGAGGGCGCATACCTAATATCTGATCATATGGGAGATCATATGCTGCAAGCCGAGAGGATTCGTGCTGGCACCCTGTCATACAATAATGACATTTACCATTAAAATAACGCCCAAAACGGCTTCAAATTAACTATGAAAAGGAGAACAAAGTCGTAAAAGCTGCAATGCATTTCTTTTTCTCTTTTTTTTCCGTGGGTGCTCGATTATTTCCGTGGGGATTGGCGCCTATATGCTCTAGCACTCTTTTAAAACATCTGCCGTCTTTTCACACAAAACGAAACTACTCTGCGTGCCGTGTGCAAATGAGACTGCTACTTAAAACTGTGCTTTATGCCGTATTGTATTTATTTATCATCAGTTGTTCAGATCGCGGTAATCAAATACGGTTTTAACGATAAATAAATTATGAAACGGTAATACTAACCGTGGGGAATTTTATCATGATTTATCGTCAAAGCGGTAATTGTTACATCCCTATCTATACAAATGTTCATATAACGGTGGACATTTTCTTCATATCAATTCAAATGACCATGTATATATGCAGCACACTAGCGTAAACTCATATGAGACTGATTGAGTGCAAAAGAACTTTCAAGATCTCTTTCAGTCGTTTTTTCATATTTAGAATCATCTGAGAATGAGGAGTGCATTTCTCCTGCTGGCTCTTCTGATTGGTGCTCAGACCTTTCATACTAAGGAAAAGTCCAACTCTAAAAATCATCAAGACATCACAAAATTGGCTATTTTACGTGCTACTGCAGAGGTGTGCAAAAGTGCTGAAGGCTTCACAGAGGTATGAATATACGCATGATCTGTGTGTAACAGAAAAGAATTAATCTACTAGACACTATGTTCAGCGGCAATCATAACACACTTTCAACACAGTGTTTACTATTGATAGATTTTTTTGACCCAAAGAGAAATATTAAACCAACCAAACGTTAGAGTGTAAAATGCTCAAACACTGTGTGGTTTTGACAAACACTGCAACAGATTTCTGGAAGAAAAAAAAAAAAACAAAACAAAAAAAAAAAACTGATGCCTTCAAAAAATAAATACAAAATTTAAAAAAACTCCATACACTGCAACCAGGATGATAGCAGATTTCATGTAATTGATAAATGAGCCATTTTAAAACAAATGCAGATAGAAAAAGACATCAGCTCAAACAAAGTAGTGGAATTATTCAAAATTGATCTGATGTTCAAATCAATTTTTGTGACAACTAACTATACATTTTATGTGTGTGTGTGTGTGTGTGTGTGTGTGTGTGTGTGTTTTTAGCCAGAACCACTGAATGCAGAGACACTGGCAAAGGCCTGCAAAAAAGATGCATTTAAAAGTAACTTTGAAACAGGTATAAAAATGATCACCCATTACAACACACAAACAAACATTGCCCATCTTTTAGAGGCGAAATATCATTTTAACAACGAAAGATTTCTGGATGGTAAAGCCCTCATCATCAAGGGAATAGAGGACATCACAGCTGACATGAAAAAAGCAAATTTTGAAAATGCACGAAAGACACTTGGGACAATCCTGCATACTTTACAGGTGAGTCAGATGCAAAACATAAAATGACAATGCAAAGGCGATTCAAGAATGAATTCATCATCAATATGATATCAATGATATCAATCATCATCAATATGATTTTTTTGTATGATTATGGTATAATATTTCAGTTAACCTGCAGACCCTTACGAAAAAAAAGAAGTTTATTCAATTGTGCTATCGGTATAGTTTTATGTACTTCTCAAAGTATACTTAAAATGAAACTAAAGCATACTTGACTTCGCTAAAATGTTTCAATATATCTTGAGACAAAGGTCTTCTTAATGATTTTCAGTTTAGTTTAAGATCATTAAAACAGCAGTTTTTAAATAGCGAAAGAATATGTAAAAGAATGGCATTTGGGGTAAAAAGCGCCCCTGCTGTTGGGCCAATGATAGTTAATAGAAGGCTAGTCTCGCGTAAATCAACTACTCACATTTCGTTTTGTGGCGCGTCATGTTTAGGGGTGTGGAAATGTCGCCACAATAACAGACCTGTGTGTAAAACTCTTTGACATATTTTAAAGATTCTATGATCTAGATTCTAGTTCCAAAAAGACATTTAGACCTAGTAACGGAGCACTGATAGAGATTAAGCATGTGTGAATTGAGTTCAGATGCAAAACCAGCTAAATCCATCTGACATCTTTCTTTAAAAAATGCCCTTTTATCAGGCTCAGATGTATAGGTTTCTATGTAAGTACTGGTACTTCTGATTGAGCTGAGACTGGCATTTTAGCGAGTTTGAAGAAAAAGTATTTGTTGGACATATAATATGTGTCGAGAGCATTCACTCAGTATCATTATCTCATTTTTGACCGAGATGGCTTTTAGCTAGTTTTGCATCTGATCTCTTCAATTAGTCTGCCTCTCTGAGTCTGTGCATCTCTCAACAGTGTTCGGCAGTGGTGTCTCTACTAATAGTAAAACTTTACATTCATTTTCTTCAGGAACAGTTACCTTGCTTGTGAGAAGTCATGCAGTTTTTAAGTTGTTAAACTGTTACTGCTAAAATCGTCAGAGCAGTGCTAACAACATTAGCACGTATGTTAACGTGTGTGCAAACCATATGTGTGTGCGTCTGTAAATAGAGTGAGAAATAGAGTATGTGCTTTCTGTACTTAATAAAACGTAATTTTGTGGCAAAACATGGGAATAATCTGTTGTTTTTATCCCATTGTTTATTTCATTTATTTGTTTGGCCAGTGTCATTGTGAATTTTGTTTATTTTTCTGTTGTAAAACCTTTGAAATTAATGAAATTGTGTGGTGAAGTGATATGTAAGTAATGCGGTCAAGAGCTGCCTGGAACTATGTCTGCCGTGCGTTTCTCTGAAAATAATTGCACACCGTAGAATGTTAATCAGCCAATCAGATTCAAGCATTCAACGGCCCTGAGTATACCTAATAGTTAGTATGGTAGTTGTTAAGTTTAGGTATTGGGTTGTGTTATAAAAATCTAGAAAATGGTCATGCAGAATATGACATTAATATGTGCTTTATAAGTACTAATAAACAGCCAATATGCTAGTAATATGCATTTTAATAAGCTACTAGTTAATACTGAGAACTGGCATTACCAAAAGTACCAATTTAGTAGTTTACTGAGAGTATACTTTGAAGTGTACTAAAATGTGCTACAGGTATAACTACTGGTGTACCTAGAAGTTCACTTGTAGTATAGTTGTAGTACAAATGAAAAATGTAGTTGTAAACTAGTTGTATATTTAGTAAGTACACTTACAAGCATACTACTGGTACTTTGATATTAGTACAATTACTGCATAAAGTATACTTAACTATATTTGAGCCTTATCGAAGTATGCTTAATAAAATGAACATGAAGCATACTTACTTTTTGTAAGGGGAGATAAAGTTTGATTTTTACTAAATGGATCATATGACTTGAAAGTGAAGATCTTCTAACTCACATCTGTTTCATCTGGTAAATGAAAGGATTTTTACAGCCACAGTAACTGGATAGAGCTGGGAAACACTGAACCGTGTACTGCCCTGATCAATTTAGAAGAGAGCATACCCAACCCTGCAGGTAAGAGGGTGCATGTGCCTACATAATTATATTTTAAGCATACATGTGTCACAGAATTGAGGTAAATTAAGTTTAATTAATCTAAATTAAAGTAAATAATTGTTTTTGGTTTTCCTGTTATTTAGCCTATGTGGTTGAGACATGTTAAGCAATGAAACGTCAAAAGCAATAATGAGTTTGTAATGAGTTTATAATGAGTTTGTCTTCCCTCCAGATGAAAACACTGAAACATGTGAAAGTAACATTCCTAACACAAAAACTGGGGCAAAATTTAAGGGTAACGTTGTAGAAAATAAAATTCTGACTTCAGGATACTTTGGAAAAATAAATAAAAAAAAGGGTAACAGTCACTTTTTTCCCCATATTTATAATACTTTATATATCGACTGAAAATCATCAGATATATACAAACAGAACAATCATGAACTGAATTTTATAATTTCTTGATAGGAAAGTGCAGCCATGGAGGTACTCTAGACTTCACAACTGGCTTTGGGAGAAGCTGGGATGGTATTAATAAAGACGGCATTGATTCCAGTCATGGTTTAGAGCATCATAAAGCTGCAGATGTGGCCACCACTGCCAGTGTGCAACTGCTGGAGAAGATCCGGAAGAATAATGATGACCCCAGCTTCTTCAGGTACACATGTCAGATTAACAAACTTGATTTAAAGTCATTTCAGATTTTCTACTGCTGAAATCAAGACACAATGAAAACACATCATATTGCCATGAACTGTTCACCAGTAAACACAACAAACAATGTTTCTCCTCATTGCAAGTGAACTTAATTCAATGTTAGCTGCATTTTATTGTTTGCAATCAGAATGGTTGTATCAAACTGTCTGCAGTGTTTTTGTGTTACAACCTATCAGTTGAGAAACACTGATCTATAGTATTAGTTAATAGCGCTATTTTTATTTATTTATGTATGTATGTATGTATGTATGTATTTATTTATTTTTTATTTTTTTTTATTTTTTCTATCTTTCTCAGGCTGATGGGGCTTGACATGGATAAGCCAAAGGGAAAATGGAAAACTATCTTTGGCTCCAAATGAAGAGTTTCAGATGCAAATGGGAAATCAAATGAAAACATCGAAGTTTAATGGCACTGCATGGGCAAAACACAAAAGTTATTGTGATATGAATATATGTCATGCAATCTATTACAATATTCTAATAAAATCAGCTTAACCCTTGTGCATCCTTATGGACATTTTTGTCTTTTTATTAATGTCAACAGTTAATGAGTTAATGTCAACAGCATAAATGTATTCAGATTTAAATATGTCATTCTTATTTCCGTTAATAAATTTATTTTACGCTAGGTACACAAAATTGTTACACTTAGGACCTTAAGGACAAAAAATGTCCCCACTGAAACTCATTAAAACAGCAATAATTAATCCCAGGGCTATTAATCTCAGGGCTAT